>CACSLK010027839.1:2409911-2423690 GCA_902706635.1 Striga hermonthica | reverse complement strand
TTTCAATAAAGTTCAATATTGTGCATGTTGTTTGACGTTCCTAACAGAACCCAACACATCATAGATAAAATGTTGATTATGAGTTAAGGTATATAAATAAATATGGTTTAATGTGAAATTGACAGTAGAAGAAAGTCACTAAATAAAAAATATAACAATGTTCAAACTCAATCTTCGATAAAATGTTGATTAGTAGTTAAGTATATAGATAAATATGATTTAATGTAAAATTGACAATAGAATAAAGCCACTTATTAAAAAATATAACAATGTTCAAGCTCAATATTGGATAAAATAGTGATTAGTAGTTAAGGCATATAGATAAATAGAAATGCTCCCCTACCCACGGTGGGCACATGTTAATATGCCCACCGTGTAGGTGGCATGCACTCATTGGTGATGTTAATATATTTAAAAAATACATCACCAATGAGTGCATGCCACCTACTCGGTGGGCATATTAACATGTGCCCACCGTGGGTAGGTGAACATTTCTCTATAGATAGATAAATATGGTTTAATGTGAAATTGACAATAGAAAATAAACCACTTATTAAAAAATATAACAATGTTCAAGCTCAATCTTAGATAAAATGTTGATTAGGAGTTAAGGTATTTAGATAAACATGGTCTAATGTGAAATTGTCAATAGAAGAAAGTCACTTATTAAAAAATATAACAATGTTCAAGCTCAATCGTAGATAAAATGTTATTAGTAGTTAAGGTATATAGTTAAATATAGTTTAATGTGAAATTGACAATAGAAGAAAGCCACTTATTAAAAAATATAACAATGTTCAAGCTCAATCTTAGATAAAATATTGATTAGGAGTTAAGGTATATAAGTAAATACGGTTTAATGTGAATTGAGAATAGAAGAAAGTCACTTATTAAAAAAATATAACAATGTTCAAGCTCGATCTTAGATAAAATGTTGATTAAGAGTTAAGGTATATATATAAATATGGTTTAATGTGAAATTGACAATAGAAGAAAGTCGATCACTTATTAAAAAATATAACAATGTTCAAACTCAATATTAGATAAAATGTTTATTAGTAGTTAGGTATATAGATAAATATGGTTTAATGCAGGGGCAGATCTAGCAAATATTACGAGTGGGGCCTAATTATTTATTTTTATATATATATATTATAAATAAAAGTGCAAATTCGAAACCTTACCTTCATAAATGTTCATGGGTTTTACATAGCTTGTGTTTTTAAATTTAACATAAGTATCAGTTTTCAAGAATGTTTATTATTCTACATAAACAAAAAATCATTTTTCAACCAATCATCGTTCGTTTGTTTGCACTTTGGACTTTATCTCTAATATTTGGATTGTACCTTTATATTGAAATTCTCAATACAGAATAAGAAGGAAGTTGAGAAAAATGGAGAACTCTTTGGTCATAACTTCTGAACATATTTAATTTCTTTCTTCTAAGCAATACGAGAGTTCGAATCAAATCTATTTGGATTCAAATGATCTCTATTTAAGAAATTTTTACAAGAACTTTGTTAACGGGTCACATTTTTAAGAAATCTCTCCGTACATGATATAATAAAATTATAAATGTAAAAATCGATAAAACACTCTATTTTGACTATCAAACATTAATGAGCTCTAATCACCTAAAAAAAATTAGATTTTCAATTTATTCTTATATAATGACTTTATGGGGGTTCTTTACACTCTCATTGTGTTTTTATCTCGTTATTTTGCTAAACTTGTTGCAATAAAAAGATACTAGAGTTCTAAACGGAACATTGACTACAAGAATGCTAAAAAGAATTTTATCAATTTTAATTTTTTGTTTCGCCTAATTGCCCAAAAGAAACCTAACAAACAAAAAAAAGGACGACTATTTACCTCCACCAAAATAAACAAAATAAATAAATAAAGTTCTTTCACTATAGTAATTACTAATTCGCCTTTTCAAAAAATTGAACCAAAAATTAAAAAGTTTTATCCTATTAGTTTGTCGGTTTGTCCCTTTTTCTCATCTTAATTTTTCCACATCTTTCTCCTTTTTTCGGTATTCATTGCATTACTCTCAACATATGAATCATATTCATGCCGACTTATTGCTTCGTTTCAATTATTATTTAATTAACTTGATTAAATATTGAGCTGAAATATAATTTGTAGAGGCCCATTGCATTTTTTTTTCAAGTGGGTAGTCCAAAATTTATGTTATAAGGCTAATATAGTAATTTATTTTCAGTGTGGGCCTAGGCCCACACTGGTCCTTCTTTGGCTACGCCCCTGGTTTAATGTGAAATTGACAATAGAAGAAAGTCACTTATCAAAAAATATAACAATGTTCCAGCTCAATCTTAGATAAAATGTTGATTAGGAGTTAAGATATATAAATAAATATGGTTTAATGTGAAATTGACAATAGAAGAAAGTCATTTATTAAAAAATATAACAATGTTCAAGCTCAATCTTAGATAAAATGTTGATTAGTAGTTAAGGTATAGAGATAAATATGGTTTAATGTGAAATTGACAATAGAAGAAAGCCACTTATCAAAAAATATAACAATGTTCCAGCTCAATCTTAGATAAAATGTAGATTAGGAGTTAAGATATATAAATAAGGCCAAATTGCAAAAACTAGCCAGTAACTTAGACGGTTTGGCAATTTTAGCCACTTTCTTTTCATTTTGGCAATAGTAGCCAAAATATTTTAAAAATTCGGTCTTTCTACCCAAATCCGGCCGAAGTCGTCGGAACTCCGCCTGAGAACACCGTAAGAGCCAGCTGGAACTACACGTGGACAACTTAATCCACCTCAGCTCACTTGTCTATAAATACCCCCTCCACGCGTATCACCTTCACAATTCACAGAAAAAATTGGGGAAAAATCGGGTCAAGTTCGAACCCTAAAATCGCACAGATCGGACTCTGCACAGCACCACCGAGTTGCCGTCCAGCTCGAGCGTGACATCGACCATCTCCTCGCCGCCGCCTGCGGCGTTCCTCCTCAGGTCGTTGAGGTAGACCGACAACATTGCTCCCCCAGGCGCTGGCGGAAACTCACAGCAGAAGCCGCTGCTCCTGAACGACGGCGTTTTCAAGAAAACCACCATAATTTGTCCAGCCAGATTTGAACGCGAAACGAGAATTTCAGTTCGACTGCACTCAATCACCGATCAATCTGCCTCTTAACTATCCCCAAATCCAAAAAATCGTCCGAGAAAAAATTGAATCTAAAAATAAAAATCAAAATCAAAGAAGAGGAAGACGAAATTTGGCTTGTATCACAAGCTTTGCCTCCTAACCGAATTCATCTGTGTATGTGCACGCAATTTTCAACGTATTTTTTATCACTGCCCAGTCGTGCCTACGCGGGGTGGGTGTCTGCGCGATTTTAGGGTTCAAAATTTTTCCCCAAATTTTTCTATGAAATGGATAGTTTTACTTTTATTTTTTTTTAATAAATAGCTTTATTGTTTTTAATCAATTTTTTAAATATGATAATACATGAAGGTGACGCGTGGAAGGTGATTTATAGAAGAGTGAGCTGAGGTGGATTAAGTGTCCACGTGTAGTTCCACGCTGGCTTTTTCGGTGTTCTCAGGCGGAGTTCCGATGATTTCGGCCGGATTTGGGTAGAAAGACCGAATTTTTAATATATTTTGGCTACTATTGCCAAAATGAAAAGAAGGTGGCTAAAATTGCCAACCCGTCTAAGTTATTGACTAGTTTTTGCAATTTGGCCTATAAATAAATATGGTTTAATGTGAAATTGACAATAGAAGAAATCCATTTAATAAAAAATATAACAATGTTCAAGCTCAATCGTAGATAAAATGTTGATTAGTAGTTAAGGTATATAGATAAATATGGTTTACTTGAAATTGACAATAGAAGAAAGCCACTTATTAAAAATATAAAAATGTTCAAGCTCAATTTTAGATAAAATGTTGATTAGGATTTAAGGTATAAAGATAAATATGGTTTAATGTGAAATTGACAATCGAAGAAAGCCACTTATTAAAAAATATAACAATGTTGAAGTTCAACCTTAGATAAAATGTCGATTAGGAGTTAAGGTATATAGATAAAAATGGTTTAATGTGAAATTCACAATAGAAGAAAGCCACTTATTAAAAAATATAACAATGTTCAAGGTCAATCTTAAATAAAATGTTGATTAGTAGTTAAGGTATATAGATAAATATGGTTTATTGTGAAATTGACAATATAACAAAGCCACTTATTAAAAAATATAACAATGTTCAAGCTCAATCTTAGATAAAATGTTGATTAGTAGTTAAGGTATATATATAAATATGGTTTACTATGATTATGTATGAAATTGACAATAGAACAAAACCACTTATTAAAAATTATAACAATGGTCATTTTATACATTATGAACGGTAATTTACAGAATAGATTATTATATTGTAAGATATAATATCAAGTATTGGTTTAGGGTTTAGGGACATTTTAGGGGTATATGCGAGGGGGTATGCGATTTCGCATACCCCCATCGCATTTCTACAAGAGTGTTTTTTTTTTTTTCTTTCTTCTTTCAGTTATGCGAATTTCTGCATATTGCTCTCATACCCCATTTGCACTTCTACTCGAAAGTTTATTTTTTTATTTTCTTTTTATTTCTTTTTTATTTCTTTCATCTTTCAGTTATGCGAGTGGGTATGCGAATCGTCGCCAATTGCTCGCATACCCCCTTCGCACTTCTACTCGAAAGTTTTATTTTTTTTTTCTTTCATCCTTCAGTTATGCGAATTTCCGCAATTGCTCGCATACCCCATTCTCACTTCTACTCGAATTTTTTTGAAATTCTCTATTCTGCGACATACAAAAATCGCATATTATTCGCTGAGTTGGTGCATAATAAATTTTTTGAAATTTTCTATTTCGAGGCGTCATTTCTGCTTTTCGAAATGTCATTTCCGCCGTCTACATAAAGCGTGTAATGTAATCTTCGATTCTTATCTCATGCCCCTTTTCTTTCTTCCCCTACGGCCCCCAGAACTCTTTGGTAATGGCCCTCCGTTTTTCCCTTCTCTTGTATATGAGAAGCAGTTTGCTGGAAATAAACCAGAATTACAAAAATTATTTCTTTCGACCCGTGAGGCAATTCTTTACGATTACTGTGTCCGAGTTGAGAACTCCTAACCTTTCGAAATTGTCGGAGGAAAAAATTCAACAATCGGAAGTCCACTATCTAACTTTATTAACGTGACCCTCGGAAGAAACATATACCGAGACCGCGATGAAGATGAAGATCAAACCTCCAGGCCCGGGTATTGTCGGATCAATTGTGAGAAGGTTGAAGGTCAGCCACGTTTTCGTGACAGAGGAACGTGGTTGGTCGACGGGGATCTCTTCCCCGAACCCATTTGAGCCCATCGGTTGAGAGCGTGGTGGTCGGTTCCGAGCTCATGCTGGAGTTTTACCTGGAACTCCACAAACAAGCTCCGCCCACTGCTCCTCTTTCTGGAGTTTGAGTGCTCTGTTGCTCGTCGACTCTCTCGTCCTAGCTTTTGTTTGGCTGGTCCTTCGATTTTTTTTAACCTTGTAATCGGCTGGGGTTGAAGCGACTGTAAAAGCAGTAGTGTAAAGAGTTCTGTTCGATCTTTTATTCTGCGAAATACATTCTTCGCATATTATTCGCCGAGTCGGTGCATAATAAGTTTTTTTTGTAGAATTTATTTTTATGAAAGTTCTTGTTTAGGCTAATGAACCTGAGACTATTAGTCAAAAATATTCTGCACAACAAACGCATAACACTCATAGTATAATCGAAGAATAAATTTTCTTTTTTAAAATTTGTTTTTTGGAATTTTCTATACTGCGAAATACAAATATCGCGTATTATTCGCCTAGTTGGTGCATAATAAGTTTTTTTTTTTTTTTTTGTAGAATTTAATTTTTGGAAAATTCAAACCATTTTGGCTAATGAACTAGTCGAAAATATTTTGCATAACAAACGATAAAACTCGTAGTATAATCGAAGAATATTTCTTTTCTAAATTTGTTTTTGGAAATTTTCAATTCTGTGACGTCGCGTATTATTTGCCTAGTTGGTGCATAACAAGTTTATTTTTTAGAATTTAATATTTTAAAAATTTCTAAACAATTTATGCTAATGAACCTGCGACAATTAGTCGAAACAATTTCGCATACAAACCACACAACATTCATAGTATAATCGAAGAATTTATTTAAACAAAAATTGTTTTTGGAAATTTTGTATTCTGCGACAAACAAACATCGCATAGTTCATTCGCAGGTCAATCGCATGATATTCGCAGACCCCTTTCTGTGTAAAACAATTATTATTAAACAATTATTAAAATATTTTGTGATCGAAATGGTCTGATAAATGCGATTCGTTATGCGACCGTTCCACGACGGATATGCATTTATTCGCAGGTATACCGCATGATATTAAACTGCAATAGAGATATAGAAACTAAACGATTACATTTATTCGTTTATTAAAAATGCATCAACATTGCGAAAGAATGGCGCTTGTTACGCGAAAATTACTCGACTGCTGTTTTTTCGCATATTTTGTCGTATAGTTTATTTTTATAACAAAAAAAGAAAGTGAAACGTCTCATATATGCTACTTTAACAGTTGCACCTCTCCAGAGAAGAAAACAAAAAAGAAAGAGGGGCGAAAAATTTGGGATTCCATCTTGCGAGATTAATTCACATAGTTAGAAGCAAAAGAATTGTTACAATTTAAAAGAAAAAAAGAACCAAAAATGATGAATGTGAACGACGTCATGGCCTTGTTTGAAGATAGTGAAGATTTCACGAATCAAACTTTTCATGTGGCGGGCGGCAACGCGGTTGACCTAATGGCTATTGTGGCCGACGACTCAACGACTGTCGTAACGGGTCCGGAGGCCATCTTTTCTGGAGAGGTAACTTCCATTTGTTTCATTTATTTAATTTAAGTTATTTAATTTCATCTGCTTTAATAGTTAAGAAATAGTTGTTTTTATTTGATAATGCATAAGTAATTTTATTTGAATAATTAACAACAACAACAACAATGTGATTGTTTAGGATTCGTGGTCGTACAAGATACATGGCCTGATCGATAACTATGAAGGGCTAAAGATCAATGTTTACAGCCGGCAGTGGATATGTTCTGATATCAAGAAGGAGTTGGGCCTCGTTGAAGGGGCCTTGACTGCTTTCCAGGGCTCGGTCTGGGTCCGTTCCTCCAGTTTCGTGATAATGCTAATGTCTCTAGAAAGGCAATGCATAGGGTTCTTTCGCGTGAGGTGACTTGTGTCGGACGGAACCTGAATGAGATGTGGTTCCATATTGGTAACCATTTTACCGATTCTCCGCCCATGAGTATGTTATGGTGACCGAGCTTGCTTTTGGATCGTCTGCGTTTGACCCGAACGCAGTCCCTCCTCCTCCATTGTCAATTTTTTATGAGAAATATAAAGGCAAGCGGATCACTGTGCAGGAGTTGCGTGCTGACTTCATGGCGGGGCAGTTACGTCACTCTCGGGATGTGATAGTGAGAGTGGCGAAGATGCTAATACTAATGTTCTTTATCATTCCTCATGACGACAAGAACCCTCGGTATATTGATACCTGCTGGTGGGCTTTGCTTGAGTAAGACCAGATGTGGGAGAAATTCCCATGGGGGAGTTACTCGTTTCAGTACCTGTTCGACTACTTGAAGATGACCCAGTACAATAAAATAAAATATCATATCTACAGATTTCACTAGGCGTTTCTAGTATGGTGCTACGAGACAATCCCTGCATTAGGTCAAACATGTGGAACATGTACCTCGGTGGGACATCCGCCATGGCTGGTCCACTGGGAACTTAGCAAGGTCACACTTCCAGATACATTTTTTGACAAAAAGGTACTATTTGATCCTTATTTTTTTTATTGTTATTGGAATCGTTAGCAAGTGATATCCGAAATTCTTTTTTAATTCTTAATGATTTCTGATGATTTATATATGTTTATGTTATAGTTTTATAAATTTAGTTGGAGGTGAATGAGACGTTGTCGCTGAATGAGGATGAGAATGGCGTGTTGGACCTCTCGAATTTGAATGTTCAAGGGCCTCGATTTTTGCGACGTGCTAACTCGGCCAGTCGCCATATGCAAGAGTCGGCACTGCCGTCCACGCCGGCTCTGCAATCTCAAATTGCGGCCAACACTATGCACCCGAGAAAGCGGGCCCGGACTGAGGGTGAAGGTAGTCCGATTCACCGGGAGGAGGTGAGGCCAACAGATGGGTCGACCTTTATTTAGGATATTCGCGCGTTCGTACGGGCTGAAATGGCTAATGTTATAGCCAGAATATCCTCTAAGGTATCGACAATCATTCTACGGGAGGTGCCGACTATTATTCGACATGAGTTCGCCAATCTTTCGTGCCCCCATCTGAGACAGCCTCCTCCCCAGTCCGAGCCAGCCGTCAACTCGACGAGACAGTGTTCCGCCACCCCTCCCATGAGAGACAGTGTTCCCTCTCCACCTCCCATGAGAGCCAGCATTCCCCACCCCCTCCCATAATAAGAGACAGCGTTCTCCCTCCACCTCCCATGAGAGCCAGCATTCTCCCACCCCCTCCCAAAATAAGAGACAGCGTTCTCCGTCCACCTTGCATGAGAGCCAGCATTTCCCCACCCCCTCCCATAATAAGAGACAACGTTCCCCCTCCACCTCTCATGAGAGCCAGCATTCTCCCACCCCCTCCCGTAAGAGATAACATTCCTCCACTCCCACCTTCGAGACAGCCGCCGTCAACCCCTCCACCTCCGAGACAGTCGTCTATCCCACCATCACCTCCGAGACACCCCTCCCAATCTCCTTCCCGAGACAGTGTTCTATCCCACCTTCACCTCCGAGACACCCCTCCCTAATCCCCTCGCCGAGACAGTTGCCGATCCCACCTCCAAGACACCCGTCGCTCCCACCTGTACCTCTAGGACACCGGTGCTACAGTCAACTTCTCCGTAGTCCTCGTCTTTGGAGATTAAAGTTGATCGACAAAGAAGACCAGGACGTGCTACTGTAAGTCCATATCTACCCAACGAGAACAGACGATGATGGGTCTATTCTCGGATCTGGGGTGAACCGATGGAAAATCGCCCGGATCTGGAATGAACCGATGAGAACGAGCTCAAATCTGTCTTGATGGTCTCCAAATTGCTATCAAACCGCGAGAACACCTGCAAGAACTCAATGCCGGAGGGATTTACGGCGTAGAGCCTCCGACGCTCAAGTCAGTATGTGAAAAGAGTGAAAAGAGCTGCTCTGAGGAAGCAGCAGCAATGGAGGAGAATGTGGAATGAATAGGAGTTAGGGTTTTGGAGTTACCTCAGCTCCTTTATATAGAAGTAGAACATTTACCTGAAGTCCCCAAAATGCCCTGACCGACTTACTAAAAATGTCCAAAATACCCTGGTCGGTTTGTATTCTATCCTCCTCCTAGTCAGCATCTAGATTCTTCCTTATCCCTTAGTGGCTTTCCTCTGGTATGCTGAAGTGAATAGAATTCGTCAGGGATCCGTGAGTCCTTAGATTACTTCGGTCGACTTGAGATATCCTTGCTTCCGAACTGGCTGGATCATCCCCCACTCGTTAATAGATCCTAATACGCTTATTCATCCTTTTGGACGGAATCGACTTAGACTAGTCGACATGGTAGAGGTCGACTAAGAAAAGCATTCAGACCTTCGACCGGATATATCATCATGAGGAGATATGTGGGAGGAGTCGACTTTAGGTAAGTCGACTCGACGATAATCGAACCGAGACAGGATGAGCCGTTATACGACAGTATGGCTATATCATCTAGTCCCCCCGAAAATCACTCGAAGTGACTCTGAGCTTTCGAGTGGATTTTGTCGACTGAATACCTCGCTCGAATCTTTTTACCAGTCCTGCTTACTCGTCATTACCCTGAATCATATCTGCTTGTTGTCTCGATTCGTTAGTGACTCGTCTTCCCAACAAATTCCGAATCGCGGGGATAAGTCGGAATCTTTTTCAAATTTCAAATTTGAAAAAGGGATTTTGAAAGCTGATGAGACATTTTCTCTCTCCACCGCTTCGTATTCCGTGCGCCATCTGGATCGTTGGTCCTATCTTTAATCTAAAGGCTGGGGTTTCTCTATCCCTCTATAAATATCCTCCTTCTTTCATCGTCTGTACTTTTTCGCACTGAGAGTTCCCAAACTTTCTGTTTCTCCGGCAAATAAAACTTTTCAAGCTTTCCGGCGCCCGTCTCATTTTCCAGCGTTCTTCTCAGACTTCTCTAGGACTTTTCCGACAATCACCATGTGTAAGTGTCCTTTCGCCCTTTGATTTCTTACTATGTATTATTTATTTATTTTTTGTTTTTCTGGACGATATGTTCAGATTCGACATGCTTACCAGATTCTGGGATTTTCTGGGTAAATTTCTAGTGATTTCTCCTTAGATCTTTAGTTGCAGACTTTCTATTTCTTCGAGTGTTTTTGCTCAGTAATCGATTCGAGATCGATTTTTCTGCTTCTTCTCGACTGTTGTTGGTTCGATATTCACCCCTTGAGTTGAATACGTTAAGGATGGTTCATGCATTCCCAAGGGTTTTTTATTCCGTTATACCTTTGTCGGGTCGATTTGCTCGCCTCTTTTATGGTTTTATTTCCCTTGGAGTCGAGTTGCGGCTGCCATTAGATTTCTCTATTGACCGTCGTCTTCTCTTTTCTAGATCCCAACACCACTTCTACCTCCGACCCCGTGTCTGGTTCCCTTGCTCATGAAATAGACAATTATTCGGGGTCCACTTCTGTTCAAATGGCTTGTACTGGAACGAGTGCTTATCAAAATGTCGAGCCAGAGAGGTCTATTAATGCTAGTTCCTCGCCCTTCGGCATCGACCGAAACGTGTACAATCAGGCGTTACTATCGGGCACTCTATTCGAGGACCTTGAAGCCCCTCGTGCCCCCGAGTCTTCTCGACTTAGTTTAATTCCTCGAGGTATTTCCCTAAGGCCTTTAGATACCCCTGTGTAGATCAACCCCTGCGCATTCATCAACCATGGTTCCTTCAGTTAAGCTTGCGATTGCAGCATGTTCCGTAGCGAAGTTAGCTGTTCCTAATCCCATTATCTTATGCTCCTGCAGCCGAAATCGATGGTTTCAGAGAGTACAACGTACTTCCCTCTGATTGGGGATTGGTCGCTCCTACAATGGATAACGACTTCCGTCATCCTCCCCGCGGTTGCTTCACCTTCTTTGTAGATCAAATAATGTCGGGATTGCGCTTCCCGATCCAGCCTGAGCTGTTATCGCTGAGTAATCTTTCGACATACCAATAAACCAATTTACTCCCAACTCCATACGAATAATGGTGGCCTTTATAGTCGTCACCCGTATAGTGCTAGGTGATTTTGTACCCGAATTTTTTCTTTACTCTTATGGATATAGGTTTAGCAAGGGTGCCCACTGTTTGGGCCATCGTGTGGGCGTTACCTTCCTCGACGACTTATCTTCTAATATCACTGAATGGAAGAAAAAGTATTTCTTCGTTCGTCCCGCTCCTGGTCAATATCCTTTTACCAATGAGTGGTACACCGATAAGGTGCCGCAACGCAAGCGCCCCCATTCTCCACAATTTGCGAACATGTTAGAGGAGTTGAATAAGCACACTTGGAGTGCTCGCCAATTAACCAAAGATAGCTCCCTTCTCAATCATGTCGGGATCTGTATTGATAAAAACGCTCCTCGACTTGAGGATCCTCGTAAGCCACCTATTGTTTCAGTCTCTCTCGACCTTACGCATTTATCTATATACCTCTTTATCTCCCTGCGACGTGATTATATAAATTTTCAATTATTGCTTTTGTCGTTTTATTTCGACAGTGGGTGCACTCCAGCATTTTAAGAAAAAGAAAACTGAGGCGGCTTCTAAATCCCCCGCTCAGTCTATTCTCCCCGAGCGGCTCGAAGGGGGTTCGGGATCTGATGCTCCTGCTTCGGTAGTTGAGACGGCTGCCGCCAAGAAGTCTAAGGTTGTGCTTCCTTCGGCTTCCAAGCCGAGTCAAACGCAGGCCTCTCACTCTCGCAAGAGGCCCCAAGATCGAGAGGACAAAGCTTTGGCGTTCGATACCCCGAAGCGTCAGAACGGGCCAGAACTGACGGTTGAAAAAGACGTGGGGCAGTCGTCCCCTGTGAAGGTGCAGCCCGTCACCCTACAACAGCCTTCCCGACTTTACAACAACCCCGATCCCCTTCAAGTTCTCAACTATCTCCAGTCGACTCTTTCTGAAGATGACCAGGTCCGGGCCGATGGTAACCCTTATGATCGGGCCCACTATGCAGCTCGGCTCATTCCCCGAGTAAGTTTAACCCTTTGCTTGTTTGTTATCTTCTTTTCTTGGTATTATGTCGGCTTTTCATTATTTCTTTTACTTGTTCTTTTTAGCTTCTCGCCTGTATCCTCCCGACTATATAGAAGAAGCGACTTCCCCTCAGAACAACCTGAAGGTTCTGGGGGATAAATATGCGGCCAAGTGCGACGATCTCGCAACCAAGGAGGAGGAGCTCGAGGCTGCTAACGCCATCATCACCAAACTCCGCTCTGGGAAGGAAGCGGCTGTTCGGAAGGCTGAGAAGCTGAGGGACGATCTTGCCAAGGTCCATGAAGAGGTCTTGGTCGAGAGGGAGACCGGGATCCAAGAAGGCCGCAGGACCTTCTTGAAATCCCCTACGGGCGCCGTCTTTCTCGACCATTACCGCAAGGCTGTGGTCAAGGCCTTTTGTAGTTCATCCGATTTTCTCGACGAGCTAGTTCACACGGCAGTCCAATATTTTGACTTTTCCTGTGATACGTGGGAACTGGCCGTGGTCCAGCCCGATTTTCATGGCAAGATCGACCGAGAGGGGGTGAAGGAGACTCTCCCCGATCCCGTCGGCTTCCAGCTCATTCCTGGTCGTGAGTGGTGGGCTGGTCTCGAAGCTAAGGCTATTCATGCAGTCGGGCTCTCTTCTCTGCTTGAAGTCCGTCCCTCTCCTCTAGCCGGTCCGACAGAGCTGGTCCAGCCGAGTGGGGCTGATTATGAGGAGCCGGTCGACGAGGAGATAGAGGTCGAGAAACCAGCTGAGCGGCAGGGGACGGAGACTGCTGCCGACGGGGAAGTCGGGACTTGATATTTTTCATTATTTGGTTTGCTTCGTTTGTATCTTTTCTACCTTTTCTTTTTTCTTTTGCCTTCTCGACCTATTTTCTGATGTAAAGGTTGAGGAGGCCTCGGATGTAAAAACTTTTATATTAATATAATGCTATCTTATTCAACTCGCCATTTGTCTGTGTTCTGTCGATTCTTGTGGTTAAGCAATAACGATTAGTTTTTTACTGTGTTTTTTGATGTTTGTGTTTGTTATATCATGTGGGATTTTCCTAAGTACTGTAATTCATCCTCTCCCCAACCTCTTTTGCGAGCTGGTCGAAGTCGAGCAACAATTTTTAACAGCTTCTCAACTGTTGAACCTCAAGTTTTTTTTTTTTTTTGAATCGACTTCTCACAACCCTTATTGCGAGCTGGTCGAAGTCGAGCAATAATCTTCAACGGCTTCTTAGCTGTTGATCTTCAAGTTTTTTGAGTCGACTTCTCCCAACCGGTCAAAGTCGAGCAATAATTTTCAACGGCTTCTGAGCTGTTGATCTTCAAGTTTTTCGAGTCGACTTCTCCTAACCCTTATTGCGAGCTGGTCAAAGTCGAGCAATAATTTTCAACGGCTTCTTAGCTGT
>CACSLK010027839.1:2323371-2335168 GCA_902706635.1 Striga hermonthica | reverse complement strand
GATCAACCATACCTGACTTACTCGAACAAACATGATTATGCTGAAGGATAACATGATAGGGCACAAGATGGCCCCGTAGGCGTGCGCTACGTGCGCTGCCGACTTCCATAAGCCAAAATATGGACAAAACCACAACTTATCTCGACCTATCTTTTTATACTGAACTCATGAGGACATAACATGATGAAATAAACATGAATTGCACATTAGTTGCCGGATAAAACATGAACTTACTCGGTCATGACCTAATATGGCATAAACCGAGCATAACTTACTAATTACATGAATTTCTTGGCATGAGCTGCATAAACTGACTTGAAAATGATCTAACTAACATAAAAGGATGTTGAGGATGAAGTTACCTCATTGAGTGTTCGGAGAATTTCCCATGAACGGGCATGATTCTTCTCCTCCGAGCTTATGCGCATGCTTATGTGTTTATCTTACTTAAGATGAGTTAAGTGTATGGCTTATACATAAACTGAATTTCCATCCCCAAAAACTGACTTATAATGAAGGAAAAACGTGATGAGGTTGGGATGGAGAGCTCGGCCAATGGCCGTGTGCTATTTGCCGCGTGAAGATGGCCTTAGGTGGCCCTTTGGTGCTTACTCACCAACTCAAGGGCTTAGTCATGCCCTAAGGCTCTCTCCACCTCCCATGTGTCCCAATAATGATAGCAATGCACGTTAGAATGTGGAAGGCCTTAACTCACGACCCTTAAGCTCGGCTTAGGCGCACTAAGTGCGTGCTAAGGGCGTGTTACGCGCGTGCTAAGCACCATGTGCTAATGCCACACCTACAGTGCTAATGACAGGCTAATGGCTCGCTTATGATTACCTTAAACATGATTATCCCTTAACTAATCCTCATTATTGTTAATTAATCATAATTAACATTAAGCTAATCATGATTATCTTTAAGCTAATTATAATTAATTAGCTTAAACATGGATTAAATTAATTAAGCAAAGGTTAATGACCATTACTCAATTAACGATGGACGGTGTACCAATGTCGCTGTATAGGAATGACGACGTCCATATATGGTAACCTTAACCGAACGTGCTCGCTTTCGGTTACAACTTGACCTCGGAACCTTATCTTGACTTAGACGATTAATCCGAACATTAATATTTTGAATAGTTCGTCAACTTGGCTTTTTAATTCTGAACTCACTAACTAGTTAAATGAATCGGAACTAAATCTGAAAACTTATTCGATTATCAAATCGAATAACGTATTGACTAATAGTCGAACTTAAAATATAGCTGGCTGAATCACTTGAACTTGAACATGGACATGACTATTTATTAACAAAGGCTAGCTTTAACATTAAAGCTAGTATTTTCCTTTATTAATAAAATTCGGGGTATAACAACCCACCCTCCTTAAAATATTTCTGCCCTCGGAAATACTAAAACTGAAATGTACAAGCTTAACATGAAGCTTATACTCATCGCTGACATGACTTGAGAATTCAGTATCAAATACTGAACATTGGACTTGCTCTTAAATGAGAAATCAACAATTCACAATTAAGTGAGTTGATGATTAACGCTGACTGAAACGGGACACTTTTATAAGATAAAGTGTTCCATTTATTATACTTAACATTGAAATATATAATTCTTAAGCATACTGGTCTTCATCTCTTGGCTGGTGGTTGTTCTTTGGTCTGAACGTCGGTTGTTGTAACTCCCAGTCGTTAGTACTACTGGAAAATTTCAGAGATACGCACATGTACAAATAAGGGTAACTAGCAATCCTGGCAACTACCTTTCGTGAAAATCTACTCGACACGCGGCACATCGTTCGCGGCACATTGTAATGCGGCATACCCGCTACTCATCAAGTGAGTGCGGCACACCTGCATACAGCACCTGGCGAACATTGTACCTGCGACGTCGATGTAGTCTGTACGGCTGATCATATCTGTATCTCTGCTAGTAACCTCAATGTACTATAATACTAACTCTCCTCAATCTTCCAGTGTACTATGACTCAGGAATGGCATCCTTCTCTTCTGACGTCATGCATCTTTGAATGGGAAGCTCGGTTGTCATCATGGCATGATCTGTTGCTGTTAATTGGTCTTCTCCGCCGTGTCGTATATCGACAGGTTGTACCTGCAACTGTTTACCTTCCCTGAGGTCAAACATAACCTCAAGAAAAGTTTATCATAAACTGATCTTTCCTACGAATTCTCAAATCATCTGCATTTGAGAATCGAGGCATAAAACATACTTGGAATGACTGATAAGTCTTATCTTATTAGACAGACTATCCTTGACTTAACATAGCTGGTCTGAGCATTCATATAACTGAATATCCAGGACTTGAGTTTTACATGACTGAATCGTTATTTATCTGAACTTTAAAAGCTAACCCGAGACATCTAAATAGTCGCCTTGGAATTTGGAACTTGACATTTACTGACTTACTTGACTTGATAAGGTGCGACTTCAAGTTTCCAGGTAAATTTGGACTAATGGTCTGTATCACAAATCTCCATTTTTAACCCGGCTCGGTAACTATTATACGCCGACCTTAACTCATTAACATTGCCTTTGAATTGAGAACATTAACTCATAACTTTGTACTATATAGGGCTGCTCCAGTATCAACTGGTCCCGCAAGTACTGAATAAATAACTGATCTTAAACCTTGCCAACTAAACTCAGAGTATCTAACTGGTAAGATACCCAATTTAGCCGACTCTAAAGGTTGTTACTTTCTGAAACTGTACTGCTCCGGTCTCAACTTCAAGCCTCCATGGTATACCCGACTTAATGGCTCTTATTTCAAGCCTCCATGGTAACCCAGACTTATTGACTCTTATACACTTTAACTCATAATTTTCTCGCCCATGCTCATACCTGTCGCCTATTTAGCGCATAGTTCATCGCATATGTCTTCGTACTTTTTGGGGTGTAAAACTTAGCTTTTTATTGGGTGGTGTGAAAAACTTAGTATGACTTCAGAACGGGGTGAAAATAGCTATTTCCTCTTTTTATTTCTTATTTATTTGATTTACCAAGTGATTCCTATTTTATTAGGATGACATACGAGGTATTTTGGTAAGTAAGAATAATTATATGATGTGCTATTATAAATTATTTACGGTCACTATGTTCTAGTGCGCTGGATTGATGACGTCCCCAAAATGAGCTCAGGAAGGAACAATATGTTAAACCCTGCAGGTAGACGATTGTCTGACATAATGGTTAAGGTCTGAGTGGTACTAGTTTCGGAAATGAATAAGAAGTTGATTAATTATTTTTTCAGTGATTTAATTAATCAACGGACGTTATATCTTAAACATATGGAGGTAAATAGATTAATCGGATTAATATTATTTAATCATGGAGGCTCAATTTTATTGGTAAAATAGTGGCTAAATGTGGAGTTTTATTATTTAATTCCATTTAATAGGAACTAATTTTATTCCATATTAATTAATTAGGATAATAAAATTCCTACAAGAATCTTCTCTTGGGAATAGGAGACTTGGAAGTCTTCTAGAAGATGGAGATTAGTAGGAAATATATTTCCTACATTATATAATTAATTGAAGAAAAATTAGGTTTCCTAAATTAGGAATTAATTCTATTTCATGTTTATTAATTTAATTAGGAAAGGTATTCCTACTAGATCTTCTCTAGTCTTAGGAGACTTAGGAGTCTTCTAGAAGAGATGGATTAGTAGGAGATCTCCTTCCTAGATTGAGTTAGTATTGGATTAGAATTAGGATTCCTAGGCCTAATGGAATAAGCCTATATTTAGCACCTCCTTAAGGTCCCTAATGGAGCCTATAAATACACCATGTCCCAACCTCTCCTACAAGTTGATGTTGGCCGATTTCTCTCCTCTACATACACGAGAGAATAACATTGTTCGAGAGTTAGGGAGATTCGATTAAACGCTCCACCAAGTTTAATCGAAGTTGGTGTTTGAGTAATCCATTAGAAGGCTTTTGGGTACAATTTATTCGAGCCTCTATATATATATATTTTCCGGTCATCAACATCACCTCATCGCCGCCCATCGCCGCCGTGATTCACCGCCGGAAAACACCCAGCGCCGCCAAAGCCCAGCCACGCGCAGCCGAACGGTACCGCGAACAGCCGCGCATAGCCGAGCCTAGTCCGCGACGCCCAGCGACGTCTACCGTGTGCTCCCAGAGCCCAGCAACCGTCCGCGAGCCCCAGCACGGCCTGTCTGCTCGCGATCTGCCATTGCTGCCAGTCGACCATCGCGCACGACCCCAGCGACGCCTGTATGCTCGCTGATCGAGTCCCGCCAGCGCACGTCTGCGACACGCCCGCCTGCTCCTAACGTCTGTCTGCAGATCCCAGCGACCCGCGCGTTACGCCCAGCGCCCGACGCGCATACACGCTGCCAACGACCGACGCCCGCGAGCTGCCCGCTGCACCCGACGCCAAGACTGAGCCACCGTGCGACCGAGGTCCATTTGACGTGTCGATTAGAATCGACTAAAGGCCAAACCTATCCGCCCATTAGGTTGTGGTGTTCAGACGAACTTCATCAACGATACTCTACATCGTCTCAGAGTCGGCAAAAATTTTGAAAGGTAAACGTCCATATCCTATATATAGATTCCGCTGCGTTTGGATTTATTTCGATAAGTTCAATACTGTGCATGTTGTTTGACGTTCCTAACAGAACCCAACAGGCTCTTAGGTGTTATGCTCATTTACAACTCTCGTACGCTCGAGTGTTGGTTCTTCTTCTG
Organism: Striga hermonthica; assembly: GCA_902706635.1. NCBI lineage: Eukaryota > Viridiplantae > Streptophyta > Magnoliopsida > Lamiales > Orobanchaceae > Striga > Striga hermonthica. Next base: position 2,330,413 of record CACSLK010027839.1, on the reverse strand, counting down.
CTTCTGGCTCTTCTCGGACCTTCTGGCGACTGCTATAGTCTATCGTTGGGGTATTCATGTACTATTGCAATGTTCTGGGTGGTGACGTCCGCATGTGGCGCAGGCTGGTGGAACCAGCCGTAGTGGCTGGGGTATTTGTGTTGGGGCCTCTTTCCTCGTCTGCGATCATGTGGGGGACAAAGAAATCGAGGCTAGTGAACTCGCGCTCGTACTCGTCCAATATCGTGTCACCCGGCTTCAGGGCCAGAAACTGGCGCTCTATCCTCTCTCTGTAGTGGGCCAGGTAGTACTTCACTAAGTACGAAGCCCACCAGAGATCTGCATATGCACAAATAAATTGGCTAACTATGGGACTATCAGTAATCCGGTACTCATGTTCACTTTTTGGGGTCCCCTCCCACAGAAATCCAGGCTGCGCATCGCACCACTCATCTGGACACTTGACTTAGGTTGGGCATCGCCCACTCATCTAAGTCATAACTGACATCTGACATTCCCACAATCTAGGCTGGGCATCACCCACTCATCTGGACGCTAGACTTAGGTTGGGCATCGCCCACTCATCTAAGTCATAACTGACATCTAACATTCCTGAAATCCAGGCTGAGCATCACCCACTCATCTGGACGCTAGACTTAGGCTGGGCATCGTCCACTCATCTAAGTCAAAACTGACATATGATATTCCTGCAATCCAGGCTGGGCATCGCCCACTCATCTGGATGCTAGACTTAGGCTGGGCATCGCCCACTCATCTAAGTCAAAACTGACATATGACATTCCCGCAATCCAGGCTGGGCATCGCCCACTCATCTGGACGCTAGACTTAGGCTGGGCATCGCCTACTCATCTAAGTCGAAACTGACATCTAACATCTTGACCGAGACGGGATCACTCATCTGTCTTGATCCTTTAGTATATTTACACAAATACCTCAAACATTAAAAGCAATTAAAAGCGATGAGGTACACAATAACTAACTATCCCGAAATTTTGACTGGAACAGTATAGCCGATTAAGAAATAGCTACACGATACTTTAACGAATTTATTATCAAATTTCAAAAACACCTAGCTTGGCTAGAGTTTCGTTACACTTATATCTTCTAATTTCTGGCTAGAGTTCTTACTAGAATTTTTCAACTCTTTAATCGAAGGATAGATCGTACGCCCATGAAATACTCTAACTATAATTAACTATGCATTCGCAAACAATAAAGGTCGTTCAGGTAACGTACCTCGGAGTCGGCGTGGCGTGAGCGTGGTGTGGTCATATCTCTTACTAAAATTTCAGTATACAAAACCACTAAGTGCTTTGATAACAACTGTAACACTGCGCCTAGACTTACTAAAATCAGAGTAAATTTTTTGCGCTATAAAAGGAAAGCTCTGTTTTAATTATCGAAAACTCATATTAATTTTTCGAAAATACTTTAACTTTAATATGCGGGATGCTACTCAACTTTAATCTTAAATCTGTAACCTTTAATATCTTTAAACTACTAGGCATGCAACCGAGTATAATTCATTACTCTAAACATCTCAGGATTTAAGCATGCATAGACTGAAACTCTAGATACTGAAATACTGAGTGCAGAAGCAAATACAAGCATGCATCAACAAAGCATAATAACTCAACATGTTAAAATATACATGGCATGTTTACTAAACATATCCTTGTTATGACCACTACCACATCATCGGCTCACGCTCCACGCTCGACACCGTCACCTGAAAAATGATTAGTGCGGGGCGTGAGCATAAAAGAAACAACGATGCTCCGCATAAACCAACACTAAAATATACAGCTAATATAATAACATATCATGACATCAGCATATATTCAAGTACTTACTGAATCGGCAGAAACAATATGAGGATGACCATTTTATTAACTGATTAAACATTCATCCATTGAATACTTAAATCGGCAACTATCTATAGCTGCTACTTAACTGACTGCCTATAACTGCCGTTTAGCTGACTGTCTATAATGGCTGCTCGACTGGCTTACTATAACTGTTGCTCAACTGACTAACTATAATTGTTGCTCAACTGACTAACTATAATGACTGCTCAACTGACGAACTATAATGGCTGCTCAACTGACGAACTATAACGGCCGCTCAACTGACGAACTATAATTGCTGCTCAACTGACTGACTATTACTGCAACATCGCGAATTAAACATACCTCTGATATAATAAGCACATCATAACCTAAGCATACATCTAATATGATAAAGCACATCACAACCTAAGCATACATCGAATATGATAAAGTACATCACAACCTAAACATACATCTAGTATGTCTTTGAGGCATACTAGAGTTCTCTGAAATATTTCTAAGTCTGAAATTAAAATCTGACTTAATCTTATCTGACTAAAATCCAAAATATATCTGGATCTTTAATCTATCTTGAATCTTAACTTTATCTGAAATATATCTGAAATTCTATCTAGAATATATCTTGAACCGTCCAGTTACCGACAGCACACCCGGAGCCGGTCGATCATACGCTTGACTATGTGCAGCTCGGTTTGACCGTGGTCTGACTTCGGCGTGGCAACTCGGGCCGACACGAACCCGACTGACACGGCTTAGCCAATGCACAGGTTTGAAATGGTGCCACGGTCACCGATGCAGGGGCGTGCCTAGACCATGGCTAACATAAACAGCGCGTAGACGGTAGGTCGGATGGACTCAGTGCACGAGCACACACTCGGTGGTTTGACTCGGACTCGGTGCATGGGCACGCACTTGGCGGTTCGGCTCCAATGGTCGGACGAGAGTCGAGCAAGTGTGCGGGACAATGATACGCATTAAGGATTAATTCAATGACGTCTAAAATTATTAGGACGGTACTAGGTTTCGGTCGGTTAAACTTGGATTCGAAAAATACCAGTTATCGGAACTGGACAAAACTAGGGTTTCTGATTCTCGAAAACTCTAACTCATTTTAAGACAATATTTAAATCACTAATTTCTATGTGATTTATATGGATTTTTCATCCAACAACTGCAACTAAAATCATATCCGGCTAATTTTCTGCAATTATCGCATTTTACCGGTTAAAGTCCCGATTTTTAACCGACGTCAAACGGCATCCAAAATTCAAGAAACTCAAAACAGAACATCCTCATAATATACGTGTTCTATATTCAAAATATTGCAATCCAATTCAACTCCTAACCCATTCAACTGAGAATCGCTTCAACCGGTCAAATACACATTAAAATCGGTTCGCCTATCAAACGAACACCAAACTTTGCAAAATTTGAACCTAAGACTCAAGACATTGAATTATGATTTATTGAGTTGGTTTCATAATTTTTCAGGTCAGCCCACTATTTATTATGAATTTCTTGTCATTTAATTCAATAAAATCATATAAATTCAAATCTTGCTCGAAAATCCCCAAACTCATTTTTATAATTAACTAAAATTAATGTCTAATGCCATGGAGTCTCGGTTCAGCCATTATACCTATCAGAAGACTCAAATAGAAAATCGAAAAGAGATCGGGCTAGGCACGGTGCTCGGTTGCTTGAATCGGGTCGAACTTGAACTGGTCAACTCGGTTTTGGTGCAAGTCTGCACTGAACAGGTCAGCTTTGGAGCAGCTGGTCACAGATCTCAGGTGAGAGAGTTGAGTCTAGATCGGTTCTGGTGCCGCTGGTACAAATCGGGCTCGGTGTTGGTGTACACGAGCTTGAACCGGGCTTATGGAGTTGCCAAGGCGCGGGCTCGGGCACTTTCCGACGTAATGGAGCTGGTACCCATGGGAACGGCGCCGAGGATGGTGAAGTTGTGGTTGCTGGAGCTTGGGATGACAGGTAAGGAGGTCGCTGGCGCGAGCTCGAGTTGTGGTCGTCGGAGCATGCCGGAAATGGCGTGAATGACTGGTTTGCCGGACGCGTGAAGGAGAGCTGCTGCGGGGTCGTCGAAAAATGAACAGCACGCTAAAAGAGGAGCTGCAAACGAGTTGGTTCGACGGCGGGCTGAGTTTCTCGCTGGAAAAATGGAAGGTGAGGAGCTGTGAGGTGCTGGACGAAGATGGACAGCTCAAGAACGAGCTAACCGACGTGTAGCTCGGCGTGGTGAGGTGCCGACGGTTCTAGGCGCGGTGGTCTGCCGAAAAACGGACGTGGCTAGGGCTACCGAAGAATGAAGGTTTTGCCAGAAAACATGGAGGTGACTTGATCTGGACGGCGGCGTGGGCTTCGCCGGCGTGGAGGTTGCCGGAGGGCGGCGACTCGCCGGAGGTGATGGCCGGATTTTGAATGAAGGTGTGGAGGAGATGAAATGATGTTGGGAGGTGGATGAGGAAGACATTATATATATATATATGGAAATGTGCTAGGGTTTTGAAGCATAGTTCGGCTTCATTGTTGGGCTATTAGAACTTTAAAATCGGGCCTTAGTCTTGGGCTTAGGATTTAATACAATCGGCTATAAAATCCTAAAACCTGCTAGTAATTTAATTCGTCTTAGGCTCGATTAAACTGGATATCGACTAAGGAAATAAATGCTCGGCTAGGAAAAATAATTGAACTCAGACTAAGTAAATTAGTCGGTACACTTTACTAAAATAAGTGGGCTCGGATTTAAAAATCGACATAGGCTCGATTTTTAAAATGGACTAAAATAAAAAAAATCGAACATGTGCTCGATTTACTAAAATGTAATGGGCCGAAATAAAATCGAACATATACTCGATTAACTTAAATGGGCCCACTATAATAATTGGACTTGTTCAAAAATGATTGAGCTCGAATAAATTAGTTATTTGGCTACGGTCCGTTTTAATAAAATTTTCAATCATTCCAAGGCTCGATTTTAAAAATATGATCGATACTTGGGCTAAATAAATCTGACTTTAATAATTAAAATCGAATAAATTCTCCTTGGCATAGACTTTAATACTAATTACTCAATTTAATGCAAATAATAATAATAAATGTATCAAATTAGGAAATTGACTATTTATGGAAATAAACTGGAGCTCCATAAATAGTAATTAAAATAATGGGCATTACATTGAGACTCGTCGGTGATGGAGCCTCGCGATGGTGGTGTCTTGCAGCAGCGAACAAGATAATGAGGGCGACGGGTTCAGAGATTAGCGATCGCGAACGGAACCTGGACGGTGCTTGGCCAACGTCCGTTGAAGGGGACGATGGCGGGAATGCAGCGGCGTGGGGTGGTGGTTGCTGGGGTGATGGTGGCCTGCTCGCGGTTGCCGTCTGCTGGTCGCAAGGAGAAGACTCGTCGGTGGTAAGGGCAGCGACGGGGAAGTCGTCTCTGCCTTGCTGGTCGCCGGTCTGCTTGTGGGAGGAGGAGGTCGCGGAGGCCCTCCTTGGTCGCGCACGGTGGCGATGGCTCGCCGGAGATGGAGGCTTAAGAGGTGATGGCAATGATGATGATGGTTATGACGGGCGATTATGGAGAAGGGGTGCGATATAAGTTCACGATGGAGATGGACGATAAATTTTTGAGAGAGAGATTCTCTTTATTTCATCTGCTTATGTGAACGACGAGAGAGAGTTGAACAGAAAAGTTGCGCGTATGTGATCGGACGAGAAGAGAATACCTCACCTTAAATAAACCTAGGGTTATTTAGCTTGGTCATAAAGCCATCCAAGAGAGAGAGAGATGGTCGGGTAGGGCTTCGGGTGCACGGTGCGGGTCCTAGTACGGCGCATAGGCTCGGAGTTCTCGGTTCAATACTTAATGAAAATTCAAGGCTCGGTTCGCTTCTCCAACACTTGGGAAAAATAAATGGTTCGATCGCATGTTTTTGAAAAATAAAACGAAATAAATATATTTATAATACACACAATATATATTTTAATATTAATAAGAATTTAATCAATTAAAAGAAATTAGACAAATAATAATAACTATAATAATAATAATGCAATAATAAGCAAAATAATCTCAAATAATTCATAACCGAATGGGGCATTACATCAAATCTTAGTCAAAAATATTAGAAACTTTGTGACCGGCTATCAAGATCCGGACTAGAGGAGAAACCCTACCCAGGAAGTCACTGTCGGACTAGCACCAGCGAAGCTTCCCCCAGGCCCCCCAAACAGCCGGCGACAACTCGACGCCGCCACCGCCAGCCGCTGCCCCTGTTGGCTCAACACCACGGCCAAAACAAGGGCAGAGACAGAGCGCAGAGTAGCAAGCAGAGACCTTCAATCGACAGACGATCAAACGCCCACCGCCGCCGCCACGACCACCACAGATGCATCCGCCATGGCCCTCCTTATAGAAAGAAAAGGGAACCTACGCGAGGAAGAGAGCAGCGACCCTCGGAACGACATTCAACGCCGGTACCGCCACGGGAAATTGGCTCCTGCCGGAGGAAGGAGAGGCGCCGCTGGCGAATCGAAAATTAAATTTTTACCTACAAGGGGAAAGGGGATCTGGCGAATTTTCAGAGAGAGAAAGTAGGGATTGGCCTTTTTTGGTGAACTTGGAAATTTAGCCCATGGCTAAAAATAATACACAATCAATTGAGTGCGCTGGACCATCCAATTATTAAGAACTAATTTGTTTCTCCTTATCTCGAACATCAATATGAAATGAGAAAAATGAAAATAATGTACTTTGCAATAGTAAACACACACGAAGAGAGACTCAAATTTAAGCACACTATTAGTCAATTAGGGCAAAATAATAATAATAATAACAAAAGAAATAAGAATTAAAAAAAAAGTACGAAAAAAACTACGAGATATAAATAGAGACAAGGGGACCGAGGACATATAATTGAAGATGAGAGTGAGTCACGTACTCTGTTTCCTTTTATTTATTTATTTCTTTTTTTTCACATTGGGTCTTTATTGAGCTCCTTATTTGGGCTTAAGTTGGAGTGTTGTAATGTTTAATGTGTCTTTTCTTTTTAGGGAAATTTTTGCACCTCCTACTAGATAATAAAACATTTTCAATCTTACCCTTATTTAAAAGTATTTTCAAATATACCTAATCCAGCTATTTTTTTTATGTAATATCCCGACTTTTTATC
>CACSLK010027839.1:2202787-2213757 GCA_902706635.1 Striga hermonthica | reverse complement strand
AAGTGTGGTCTTTGAGACGTGTTGAACTATTTTCAAACTTGTCTGTGTTGGGATTTTGGACCCTTGTTTGATATTCGTATGGGAATTATTTATTGAATATCATGTGCTTTCAATTATGCATGCCATGTGGCTTAGCTAATAATCATGTGAAATTAGATTTCAAAAGGTTAATGAAAACCCTGTGAACAACCAGATACGACTCGGTTGATGATAAATGTTGAATAACGCCCATGATTTCGAAAATGTTTTCGGAAAATTTTATACTGGTTTTTGGAAAGTCCAGAATTTCTCTAAAATCAAAGTGGGGTGTTACAGTTTGGTATCAGAGCCAGTCTGCGTTTCTGTAGACTGGTTTAACATGTGAATATGTGTTTAGACCTTGTGTTATGACCACTCGTCTCCGTCACTCCGCGCTGCTTAAGGTATGTTTTGTTTAAGTATTAATGAAAATACTTGTTATGTAAATGATGTGCATGTAGCAATGAAACTACTCGTGATAAACTTGTGATTTGGGGCTTAGGATCTATCCACCTCGATTTAATCGAACTCTAGTGTTTATTTGGCAAACTCTAGACTTCAGTAAGCATTGATTATTTTGTTTGTTTGTGCTAAAACTTGTTCGGCTTATTCAATGTAGAAGTATGAATACTCGCAACAACAACCGTAACTGTCAGGCATCCCCGCAACCTTCTCCGCCCCGTCAGTACCAGGCCCCTCCGGCCATGGACCTTACTCAGCTTATCATTCAGTTTCAGAGGATGAATGCACCAACCTTTGCGGGGACTGAGAACCCCACAGCGGTGCTGGAGTGGATCAAAGAACTGGACAAGATCTTCGTCGTACTTTCCCTCCCTGACCTTCAGCGGGTATCCCTTGCAGCTTATCAGATGAAGGAGGACGCCTCCGACTGGTGGATTGACCACTGGGCCCGGAGGCCAGAGGCGGAGCTTCATGCTCTCACTTGGGAGCAAATGAAGATGATGGTGCGTAGCAAGTTTCTTCCCCAGAGCTTTTGGGACAGAATGGAGCATGAGTTCTACCACTTGCAGCAGGGCAGCTCCACGGTGGATGAGTATGTCCGTACCTTTACCTGCATGTGCCTTTTTGCGGGCGACGCCGTGAACACCGATGCCAAGAAGGCCCGCAAGTTCCTTAAGGGACTCAACCAGAGGATCCGTGAGCTGGTGGGAAGTCACGGACAAATGTCTTATGCAGATAACGTGAGTACGGCTCAGGAAGTAGAGAGTTGTCTCATTCCTTTGGCTCCTGTTCCTTCCTTTTATCATGCTTCCCAGCCGTCTCAGACTGTTGTCCAGTATGCTCAGCCTATTTCCTCGGCACCGCCCGACTCTAGCCTGGGTAAGAGAAAGGCAGATTCCCACCGGGATAACCGGAAGGGAAAGCGAGGAGGTCCAGACCGGTGCAATCATCCCTCTTCTGGCAACCGAACCTGCAAGAAATGTGGCAAGTACCATAGTGGCGAGTGCTTAGCCGACCAGCGAGCCTGTTTCAACTTCAACCGTCCAGGCCATTATGCCAGTGTTTGTCCAGAGCCCAAGAGGCAGCAGCAGTTCCCTCATCAGCAACAGCAGCAGCAGCTCCCCCCACCGCCACCTCATCAGCAGCGTCAGCAGCCCCCACCGTTCCAGCAGAGGGCTGGGGCTCAGGCTCGAGTCTATACCATCACCCAGGATGAGGCCGCTCGCAATGCAGGTACCATGTCCAGAATGCTTTCGATATCCCATGTGCCTGTCTTTGCTTTATGTGATACCGGTGCTACCCATTCTTTTATTTCTTCTCGTTGCTTGGAGGCTTTATCTATTGGCACCGTGCATGCTTGTGATCCTCTCGAGGTTAGTTTAGCCTCGGGAAAAATTATTATCTCTGATTCTGTGGTTCGCAACCTTCCTATCTGTGTTGGCGGTCGAATTCTGGAGGCCAATGCCTATGTAATTGATATGCGAGACTTCGACGTGATCTTGGGTATGGACTGGCTCACCCGTTACCGAGCCGATATCCAGTGCCAGGAGCGCGAAGTCACCCTTTATCCTGTATCCGATCAGCCTGTTGTGTTCTTTGGGGTGAGTTCGAGGACTGTGCCTCAGGTCATCTCTTCTATGCATGCTAGGAAGAGTCTTTCCAAGGGCAGCTGTCAAGGCTATCTTGTTTCCATGGTATCCGATGTTGTTGATGAATGGGTGCCCGAGCGAGTATCTATCGTTTGTGAGTACCTCGACGTCTTTCCTGATGACTTACCCGGAGGACCGCCAGACTGCCAGGTGGAGTTCACTATTGACCTAATTCCCGGAGCTGGCCCCATTTCTAAGGCCCCTTATCGTATGGCACCGAAGGAGCTTCAAGAGCTTAAGGCCCAGATCCAGGAGTTGCTCAAACTCGGTTTCATTCGTCCGAGTGTCTCGCCGTGGGGTGCGCCCGTCCTATTCGTGAAGAAGAAAGACGGATCTATGCGCATGTGCATTGACTATCGAGAGTTAAATGCCCTTACAGTCAAGAACAAGTACCCCCTTCCCCGTATTGAGGACCTTTTCGACCAACTGAGAGGAGCCAACGTCTTCTCAAAGATTGATTTGCGATCTGGCTATCATCAGCTGAAGATCTGGGAGTCGGATATTTCCAAGACTATTTTCCGTACCCGCTATTGCCACTATGAGTTCGTAGTCATGCCTTTCGGACTCAGTAATGCCCCGGCCGTTTTCATGGACCTTATGAATAGGGTCTTTCATCCCTTCCTGGACCAGTTCGTCATTGTGTTCATCGACGACATTCTGGTCTATTCCCGAGATATCGATCAGCACAAGGAGCATTTGAGGATTGTGCTGGAGACTCTTCGCCGCGAGAAGTTGTATGCTAAGTTCTCGAAGTGCGAGTTCTGGCTGAACTGTGTGGCATTCCTTGGCCACATTGTGACAGCTCGAGGCATTGAGGTGGATCCCAGCAAGATCGAGGCGGTGAGCAAATGGGATACGCCAAGAAGTGCTGCAGATGTTCGTAGTTTCCTGGGGTTGGCAGGATACTACAGGAGGTTTATCGAGCGCTCCTCGAAGATAGCCCAGCCACTGGCCAACCTTACGAAGAAGGCCGTGAGGTTTGATTGGAGTCCTCAGTGCGAGGAGAGTTTCCAGGAGTTGAAGAGGAGACTCACTACCGCGCCTGTCCTATCCATACCCGACCCTACTTTGGAGTTCACCATATGTAGTGATGCTTCGAAGATGGGCCTGGGTTGTGTTCTCATGCAGCAGGGAAAAGTCGTAGCCTATGCTTCGAGGCAACTGAAGCCTCACGAGCAGAACTACCCCACTCATGATCTCGAGTTAGCTGCAGTTGTCCACGCCTTGAAGATTTGGCGGCACTACCTCTATGGAGGCAAGTGTGAGATCTTTACTGACCACAAGAGCCTAAAGTACATTTTCACTCAGAAGGAGCTGAACATGAGGCTGCGTAGATGGTTGAAGCTGGTCAAGGACTACGACTGCACCATTAGCTATCACCCTGGGAAAGCTAATGTGGTAGCCGATGCCCTTAGTCGGAGAAGTTATGGCCAGCTTCTTTGCTTGTTTACCGTGCAGGATGTTCTTCTTCGGGAGTTCGAGCGTTTGCGGCTAGAGGCAGTGGAGTCGACTTCAGCAGCCGGGGGCATGTTGGCCTCTTTGGTTGTGGGACCGACTCTTCGAGAGAGGATAGTCGCCGAGCAACCGAATCACCGTTTCTTGCGCCGGATGAGGGAGTTGTCAGCAGCTGGTAGAGTTGGTGGTTTCGCAGTCGCATCTGATGGAGCCTTGGTCTTCGAGGGTAGACTTTGTGTTCCGAGGGTGTGGGAACTGCGGAGAGAGATTTTGAGGGAGGCCCATAGTGCCCCGTACACCATCCATCCTGGTAGCACGAAGATGTATCAGGACCTGAGGAAATCTTTCTGGTGGTGAGGCATGAAGAGGCAGGTAGCGAAGTTCGTGGATGGGTGCCTGGTGTGTCAGCAAGTGAAGGCTGAGCGCCAGAAACCGAGAGGGTTGTTGCAGCCCCTTGAGGTTCCCCTGTGGAAGTGGGAGTGCATCACCATGGATTTCCTAGTAGGACTGCCGAGATTGAGGAGCGGGTATGATTCAATTTGGGTGATAGTGGATCGCCTTACGAAGTCTGCCCAGTTTCTGCCAGTCCGGACGAACATGAAGGCGAGTGATTACGCCGAATTGTTCGTCAAGGACATTGTTAAGCTTCATGGAGTGCCCGTGGAGATTGTTTCGGATCGAGATGCCAAGTTCACATCCCAGTTCTGGAGGACGTTGCACCGAGCCATGGGGACTAGGCTGGAGTTCAGTACAGCCTTTCACCCCCAGACAGATGGTCAGTCGGAGCGTGTGATCCAGTACTTGGAGGATATTTTGAGGGCTGTGGTGTTAGACCGAAGCCTGACTTGGGAGTATGCCCTTCCGCTAGTCGAGCTGACCTACAACAACAGCTACCACTCTTCGATCAAGATGGTCCCATACGAGGCTTTGTACGGACGTAAGGTCCGGACCCCTTTGTATTGGGATGAGGTTGGGGAGAGGAGGATTACAGGACCGGATTTTGTTCAGAGTACTGCTGCGACCGTTGAGGAGATCCGGAAGACCATCAGGTCTACCCAGGAGAGACAGAAGGTCTATGCCGACCGGGAGAGGCAGGAGCATGTTTACGCTGTGGGAGATCATGTCTTCCTGAAGGTTTCACCCATGCGAGGTGTGATTCGCTTCGGGAAGAAGGGGAAGCTTAAACCTCGCTATGTTGGGTCGTTCGAGATCCTCGGCCGAGTCGGGAACTTAGCGTATCGGCTGGCTTTACCACCAGACCTGTCGGGTGTGCACGACGTGTTCCATGTCTCGATGTTTCGGAGGTATGTGCATGATCCTGATCATGTGGTGGACTTCGACGAGCTGCAGGTCGAGCGAGACCTTACCTATGAGGAGGTGCCGGTAGCTATCCTGGACCGGAAGGTCCATCAGCTGAGGAACCGGGCAGTGAGCTTGGTGAAGGTGTTGTGGAGCCGACACGATGAAACCGAGGCGACTTGGGAGAGGGAGGACGGTATTAGGAGGCGTTATCCGAACTTTGAGTTCTGAGCTCTCCTTTGTATTTTATCGCTTTCTAGTTCGTTTTCGAATTCCGAGGTCGGAATTCTTTGTAAGGTGGTTAGACTGTAAAGCCCCGTTCGTTTATGAATAAAATGGATTATTATTATTATTATTATTATTATTATTATTATTATTATTATTATTTTTTTTATTATTATTTTGTTATTATTATTTTTTTATTATTATTATAATAATTATTATTATTTTTACAAGAAATTAGTGGGCAGCCGAGATACAATTTGGGCTCCCACTCCTTTGGCTATAGCAAAGCCTATTCTAGTATAAATGTGAGCAGCAGCCTTTGCTCCAATATCTTGGGCTAAGGAAAACTTTTGAATGCGTCGGAGTAGAGAAACAGCCGCATCATCCAGTTCCCCAAAGGACGAGAAAGAGAAAGGTAGAAAGCCATACCCTTTTGCTTCACACTTACCCAAATATTTGGTGTGCTTGCGCTGCGTTGCATCTCGAACTGCTCGACCAGCCACAAAGTTTGTCATTCCGGTTAGTGTCAGAGGAGAGGACCCTGTCAGATCCACACAAACATCACGTCCCCCATCCCAGGAGTAAAGCAACAAATCCGCAGGACGGAGGGGCTTGTCGTTCTCATCACACAAGCCAATGTCAACCTCCTTGCCAACATATATGCCAGATCGATAACAAATATCAGCAAGAGTGTCACGGACCAGATTGTGGCGATGTTTGATACCAACAACACCAGCACAGGACACAGCATGATCACCGAAAATATCACCCTCGAAAACCCTGGAGCAAGCAGAATAAGGCGCCGGACTATTATTATTATTATTATTATTGTTATTGTTATTATTATTATTATTATTATTATTATTATTATTATTATTATTATTATTATTATTATTATTATTATTATCATTATTATTGTCATTATTATTAATTGTTGTTATTATAATGTGTATTTATATTTAAGGTCTAATTTCCTAAATGATTTAATGTGCTTAATATGCATATGCCCGACTATTATTTTAATTGTCGCGCGATTTAAACCGAGCCGTTAAATAGTCGAATCGCTGCCATTTTTTGGATATTTGAACCAGAATCTCGGCCTTATACTTATATAGTCAAATTTGTGCCTTAGAAGATATTGGTCTCTTTTGTTTTGAAATTCAAATAATCCCTTTCAATTATGGTAAGATTTTTATCCCAACCCCTCAATTCTTTTCTCCACTCGGTCAAAGCCATTTATGATTAGGAGATATTGCATTGATGAAAAATTAATCCTAAATTGATTGGCCATAATGTACTTGCCTTGAGAAGAGATTAGCTTTCTTCTCATAAAATCACGCAAACCCTCAGCAGAAGAGAAGTTGAAACCGCAGCTTTTTGTACTCTCTCCCAAACCCTCTCATCGTCATCTTCATCATCAAATCACCATCACCATAATCATCTTCGTCGGCCATCTCAGAAAACCACAGCAGACCACCATTTCCGGCGATCTCCATACTTTCCGGTGACCCGCTGTTGTCCATTTCCAACTCTCTTCTCCGAGAACAGCAGCCTGTCCGCGAGCAGTCTCCCAGATCTCATTCGTCGGAGTTACTCAAGCTTTCCAAGTCCCGAGTTCCGCCGGCCCGTATTTCCCGCTATTCGGCTCGTTTCCCATCCGATGACTCGTAGTTTCCCGAAGACGGGTAACATATTCGAATCCTCACGTAATCCCGGTCGTTTTCATATATTGCATGATAAATATATACATCTTATGTGCTACCGAATTCGCGTTTGAAATCGGATTTTTGGTTTGGTTTGTTATTGTTTGTTGATTGTTCGTATATTCGTGGATTTTCGGGGATGATTAGAACTCTCGATTCCGTAAAAATGAGTATTGTTATGTGGCTGTGGTTATCTCGATTCATTTCGGAGTCCCGTTTGTTGTTTCAGGATCTCGTTATAATTTGTTTTCGGGTCGTGTTATTCGTTTGTTTTCAAAGTGCGTATTATCGTTTCGTTGTTCAAACAAGCAAATCCTGGATTTTATAAAATGTCAAACTCTGGAAAATTTATGCTTATTTACAAATTTTTAGATGCTTTTGAAGCTTAGTCTGGATTTAGATTGAATGTTTGTTCAGCCTGCGTAGTCTGCTGCTAGTCTGCTGCTGTGCCTTTTTTTTCCCACTTCGCAGCCAAACAGTTTTAATTTTTCTTTTTGATTAAACAACCGTCCAGCCGTGTGGTGCGGTGGTCTTAAGTGCGCCCTTATCTGCGTGAAGTCCAGGGTTCGAACCCTACTCCCAGCAGCCCAATTTCATTTTTCTCCCAGCATAGTTTTTTAAAGCGCGCGTGCCGTTAGGCCCGGAATCAGCCCGCGCGCAGCCCGATCCCCCACACAGTTGAAGCCCGCGCGAGGCCTTGCTACAGCCCGCGCCATTTCCCCCTTAACAGGCCACATCTTTGGGCTAAATTATCACCTCTGGAGCGGCCCACTTTGCGCGCGAAGCTCAAGTCGGTTTTTAACCCAATTTTGTGATCCGGAGTCCGTTTTTAACACCGTTTCATTTTTTTTAAAAAAAAAATATTTTCAAAATTATAAAAATTTTGAGAAATATTATTTTAAGTCATGAGACTCCAATTAAATTCTCCGAGTCCCATTTTTCAAAAATGAGAGAGTTCTATGTCCACGAAAAATCCGATTAAAACCCTCAAGTCTTAATTTTTACTAAGTATGGGTTTTATGTAAAATTCGAGTAGTGAGATATGTTGTTGATTTATTATCTCACTAAATGTAGGTGTTTGAGGAGTCGAGCCCTCGACCTATGTACTTACTTTTGAGTGATACTCTACCGCAATTTCCAGGTGGGTTCTAATCTAAAATTGTCTATGCCATGAATGATGAATGTTTCTTCTTGTGGGTATGATCTATGTATGAATATGAAATATGTAGCCTATCGATGTGAGCTGTTACGGTCGTCGGTACGGTTGTCCCCGTCGATGTAATACGGTTGCCCTTGTGAGGCAAGTCTCCTTAAGTCCTGATATGGTCGTGCCCTCGCGAGGTACGTAAGCCCATATGGAAGACCGTGTCCGTAGCGTGGCATGTACTCCCGCCTTCGGGTAATGAATCCCCGTTCTACAGCTAGCGATATATGTGCACATGAGTAATGTGGTTATTGTGATTTTGATAGGAGATGAGACATAATGTGATTATCTTATATTCATGCTGCGACCATACCATTTGACATATGTTATTTATGTGCATAGTAGTGAGCACTACCTTTATCTTGTGCTCACTCCCACATGCTCTTCACGGATGCAGGTTAAGCAGGTGCCGGATGACGGGGAAAAGACGAGTGGGTTGGTCTCGATTATTATGTTTATGCTTTCGCTTCCCTTATGAATAAGTGTGGTCTTTGAGACGTGTTGAACTATTTTCAAACTTGTCTGTGTTGGGATTTTGGACCCTTGTTTGATATTCGTATGGGAATTATTTATTGAATATCATGTGCTTTCGATTATGCATGCCATGTGGCTTAGCTAATAATCATGTGAAATTGGATTTCAAAAGGTTAATGAAAACCCTGTGAACAACCAGATACGACTTGGTTGATGTTAAATGTTGAATAACGCCCATGATTTCGAAAATGTTTTCGAAAAATTTTATACTAGTTTTTGGAAAGTCCAGAATTTCTTTAAAATCAAAGTGGGGTGTTACAATGGCCATGTTAAAGGATTGGAAGTCAGATGTATGGCAGAAAGGACAACAGTTCTTTGAGAATTGAGATTGAAAGAGAATCGTGGTTAGCAATGGCCATGAGCGTATTACGCATAAGTGGGAGAGTGTTAGAGGTATGCTGTAAAAGCTCCTATTTGCAGATTCTATCAATTCCATTTTGATCTGGCCATCATGTTTTGATCAAAGTACATATGCTTGCAGTTTATTTATTTATGCAATCATACTCCTTGTCTTACATTGAGATAGTGTGGTTCGAAGTGTTTCGAATAGAAAGATCACCTATCGGTTCCTTGTAAGACTAAATTAGTCGTTCACAGTCTAGACAGGCAGTGAGACCCCTCTTGGAAAAAGACTGTAGTGTATTCTTGATTCAGTTGGTCTTTGACTGGAGAATTACACTAGCACTTATGATAGGTGTTGAACAGGACCACGAAAGGATAAGATTATAAGGCTCACTGACCGTTGTTGTAATCTAGACCTTCAGTAATTGATGCGTACTCTTAAGCTGTAAGATAATATAAAATGGGCATATGTATTCATTACTTATTTATTTGATTTATCAAGGGTGATTCCTATTTATCTAGGATGACATACTCGGTATTTTGGTAAATAAGTGTGTTTATATGATATGCCGTTATAAATTATTTACGGTCACTGTGTCCCAGTGTGCTGGGTTGATGACGTCCCCGAAATGAGCTCAGGAAGGAATATTATGTCAAGCCCTGCAGGCGGATGTGTTATCCGACATAATGATTAAGGATCTGAGTGGTACTAGTTTCGGAAATGAATCAGAAGTTGATTAATTATTTTGTCAGTAATTTAATTAATCAACGGACATTATATCTTCAACATGGGGAGATAAATCGATCAATTGGATTAATATATTTAATCACTGGAAACGAATTAATTGTAATTCGGAGCTAAATGAGGAGAGCAATAATATTACTCTAGTGGAATGTTTTACTATTTAATTCCAAGATTAGAAATTAGGAATTAATTATATTCCATAATTCCCTAAGGATGAGAATATTCCTTCTAGAATATTACCTAGGGTTAGGAGACTATGGAGTCTTCTAGAAGGTAATTAAATATTAGGAATATTATCCTAGATGGGAAAAATGAGATGGAAGATAATAAGGATTCCTAAACCTTAAGGAATAAGCCCATATTTAGCACCTCCTTTAGGTCCATATTGTAGCCTATAAATACACTAGGTCCCCTATGCTGGAACACGCCGACGAGGCGGTCCTTCCCACGGATCGATATCGGATACCAAACACATACATACATGATTTCAAATAAACCTAATCATGCTCCTAAAGAACGAACAGAGATATACCGTTCTTCTAGGCTTTGATTCGATCTGAGCGATCTTCTAGTCTGTGTCCCAACCACGCTTGGACGTCGGATGGACGACGATCCTCCAAACGGTTGAAAGAAGCAGACTGCCCTAGTCTTTCTCGAACCCTTCTCGTTACTCTCTCCACGATGGTGGCTGGAGTGTCTCACGAAATTGCTAGGGTTTAGAACGTGGGAGGTCCCCTCCTTTTATAGAGGTCCTTGGGCCAGACTAGGGATCTCTTAGAAGGTATAGGGTTTGGGCTCCTTACAGGCCCAAATTCTTATGTTCAGCCCAGAACACAATTTGGCTCGTAAATATTAATTCATTCCACTAGAGAATTAATATTGCACTCCCGTCCTATACCGAAATGAATCAGGGCTTCTATTAGACTCGATATTATTCCCCGTGTTTAAGATATCGCACGTCCATTAATTATTAAAGCTTCTGACTGCTTTAATTAATTAATATCTTTTATTCCTTAAGTAGTACCACTCAACCTTATTATCGTACGGATTAAATCCACCTGCAGGGTTTATACGATAATTCTTATGAGTTCCTTAAGGGGATGTCATCAACCTGGATGTCCAGTGTAGCACCCCGCTATTTTTAAATACATCAGAGTGCGCAATTTTTCGCCAATTTTCTGAATAATTAAACAAAATACTTATTTTTGCGAAAACTGATCGATATGCTACCGTGAAAACATGATTTTTCTGAGAACCGTTTTTAAAAATTTAAACTGATAAATAAAAACGGTCATAATGTCTTATCCGACAAACATCGGATCAAAGTTTGATAA
>CACSLK010027839.1:2155049-2175346 GCA_902706635.1 Striga hermonthica | reverse complement strand
GGCCGGAGAGCAGATGATGACTGTGACGAGGAATGAGATGCAAAGAATGATAGCGGAGGCGGTGGCAGCCCGACTCGAGCAGGTACAAGTCGAGCAGCCCATGATCGAGCAGCCCAGGCTCGAGCAGCCCAGGCTCGAGCAGCCCAGAATCGAGCAGCGCAGGATTGAACCACCACCCCATGATCACGAGCAACAAGCCCAGTCCAATGATAGGAAAAACAGAAGGGTGGAGGAGGAGGCATCCTCCATTAGGACCGCTAATCCGCAGCCGAGAGATGAAACACTGGAGCAGTTGCTGGCCTATGTTCGTGATTTACAGGCCCGAGTCGAGGGGAGGAATGTCGGAGGCTCGAGGGGACATCCATTCTCGTAGCATATCCTGGATGTCGACCTGTCGCAAGGTTTTCGTGATCTAAACATAAGTTATGACGGGTCGACCGATCCATCTTGTCACCTGAGGAGTTTCGAGAATATGGCGGTCTTGCATCGCTATAATGACCCTGTGCAATGTCGAGCTTTCCTAACCACTTTGCGGGGATCTTCACAGGATTGGTTCCACCAACTACCAGCGGGAGCCATCAAGGATTTTGAAGGATTCAGTGCGAGTTTTCTCAATCAATTTGCAAGTGTGAGACCACAGGAGAAGTCGTATCTGACCTTAATGGGCATCCAGCAGAAGGAAGGTGAGTCGCTACGAGATTATGTGGCAAGATATACGCGAGCATGTGTCGAGGTGCCCAGGGCGTCAGAGGAGATAAAGGCAGGAGTTTTGACACGAGGGTTGCTACCAGGCTTGTGCAGCAATTCTCTGGCAAAAAGCACCCTGGTAGAACGTTCGACGAAGTGCTGGGGAGATGCGCGAAGTATATGAATGTCGAGGAGGCGAAGATCGATTTCTCGCGAACAGCTAAAGAAAGTAGAGCTGACCCTCGGGAAGAGAGAAGGGAGAAGAGAATTTCCTCGACTGGGGAGAGAAAGGGGTCCCCGCGAGCACAGAGAGAGGGGCGACCTAGGGGTTGGAGGCCGACTCAATACACCCCTTTGTCGGCCCCTCAAGCGTGAATTCTGGAAGTAATGGAAAAAAAATTCATGACAATGTTGTCAGATGGCCCAAAACGAGAAAGGATGGACCAACAAGACCGAAGAGTAACCTACACTGTCGATTCCACAAAGACTATGGTCACAATACTGACGACTGCAGGCACCTTAAAGACGAAATTGAAAGACTGATTAAGGCAGGACACTTGAAGGAATTTATATATAAGGATCGAGAAAAGTCGAATAGAAGAAGGGAAAGGAGCAGGAGCCCTCGCAAGAGGGCGATAACGCCGGAAAAAGTGGAGCTCCCACAGAAAAGGGGAACCATACATATGATATATAGAAGATCAACTAATGGGGATTCGAATCGAGCAAGGAAGGCATATGCCCGAGGGTGCCATGGGAAAGTCGAGATACAACAAGTCGATGAGAATGGACCGGTAATAAACTTCAGCCCAGCAGATGCGGGAGAAGTCGAGAGGCCTCAGAACGACGCATTGATGATAACGGCCCAAATATCGGGATATGAAGTGCAGAGAGTGTTCGTTGACACTGGGAGTTCCGTAAATGTGATTTTTTACGATTGTCTCAAAAGGATGGAGCCCGACATACAGCTCACACCCCTTCATATCTCACTATTCGATTTCAATGGGTCAGAGGTCGCGCCCCTAGGTGAAACCATGCTCGCTGTCGTTCTAGGGGAAGGTGACTTGCGGAAGGTGAAAATGGTGAGATTCGTGGTGGTTGATGTCGAGTCAGCTTACAATGTGATCCTGGGGAGGCCAGCACTTAACGCATTCCGGGCAGTAGTATCGACCTACCATATGAAGCTAAAGTTCCCAGTCGGAGACCAAATTGGGGAAGCTCGAGGAGATCAAAAGCTGTCGAGGACTTGTTATCAAATCGCTGTAAAAACCAACCAACGGGCCGAAGTTAAGGAGGGAAAGAAGCCAATGATGAGCGAGAAAAGGCCAAGGAATAGTGATCTCGAACCACACGGAGAGCTTATGGAAATACAAATCGGAGAAACAAAGGAACAGACCACTAAGATCGGGAAAGATCTGAAAGTCGAGCTACGAAACCAACTGGTCGCACTACTAAAGGAGTTCAGGATGTTTTCGCCTTCACCCCTGAGGAGTTGACAGGGATCGACCCCGCTATTATGGAACATAAACTCAACGTCGACCCCCTCAGAAAGCCAGTAAAACAGCGACTTAGACATCATGGTGAAGAAATCGACAAAGCAATTGAAGTCGAGGTTGATAAGTTGCTGCGGGCGGGACATGTCAACGAAATCCAATTTCCCGAGTGGATATCCAACACCGTGATGGTGAGAAAGGCGCTAAACAAATGGTGCATGTGCATCAATTTCCGTGACTTAAACTTAGCCTGCCCAAAAGATCATTATCCCCTACCACGAATTGATCAGCTCGTCGACTCTACGGCTGGTTGCGAATTATTGAGTATGATGGATGCATCTCAGGGATACCACCAGATCCTGTTATGCCCAGAAGATCAAAGTAAGGTGAGCTTCGTGACGAGTAAAGGGACGTACTGCTATGTCGTCATGCCTTTTGGACTTAAGAATGCTGGAGCAACCTACCAACGGCTGATGGATCGAATGTTCAAAGCTCAGATCGGGCGAAATATAGAGGTATATGTGGACGATATCTTGGTGAAGAGTAGAGCCTCGACCTCACACCCAGATGATTTAAGGGAAACATTTCAAACTCTTAGGGCATTCGGGATGAAGCTGAACCCAAACAAGTGTGCCTTTGGAGTAAAGGCAGGACGATTCCTGGGATATATCGTTACAGAGCGTGGAATCGAGGTAAACCGGGAGAAAGTGAAAGCCATACTCGACATGGACCCACCAAGAAGTATAAGAGATGTACAAGTTCTGACGGGACAAATTGCAGGACTGAGCAGGTTCATTGCTCGAGCCGCAGAAAAAAGCTTCCCGTTCTTCAAATTACTAAAGAAGAAGTCGACCTTCTCATGGAGTGACGAAGCACAAGTGGCCTTCGAAAAATTAAAAGAATTCTTGGGTGAGCTACCCTTGTTGATAAAACCAGAGCCCGGCGACGAGTTGGTGCTTTATATATCCGTGGGTTCGGTATCACTAAGTTCAGTGTTATTGCGAGAAGAAGGAGGTGTCCAACAGCCAATTTACTACACCAGTC
Organism: Striga hermonthica; assembly: GCA_902706635.1. Classification (NCBI taxonomy): domain Eukaryota; kingdom Viridiplantae; phylum Streptophyta; class Magnoliopsida; order Lamiales; family Orobanchaceae; genus Striga; species Striga hermonthica. The sequence continues at coordinate 2,172,125 of CACSLK010027839.1, read as the reverse complement.
GAGTTCTTCAGGGTGCAGAGACGAGATATTCTGAAATCGAGAAGGCCACCTTAACACTGGTGGTAACGGCTAGAAAACTAAGTCCATATTTCCTGAATCATGTGGTATTAGTCAGGACGAACTTTCAACTAGGTGAAACACTAGGCCGGCCCACGGTGTCAGGTCGACTCGTCAAGTGGGCAGTCGAGCTGAGCGAATATTCAATCAAGTACGAGCCAAGACGAGCCATAAAGGCCCAAGCCCTAGCAGATTTCATCCAAGAAGGTACAAAGGGGCAAGAAAAGAAATGGGTCATTCACGTCGACGGGTCCTCAGCGGCCAAAGGATCGGGTCTGGGAATTGTTCTCGTCTCACCCGAGGGCGAGCAACTTGACTTTGCTATTAGAATGGGATTTAAGGCCTCGAATAACGAAGCAGAATATGAGGCGTTAATCAAAGGAATTCAACTCGCAATTGGCGGAGGAGCGTCAGAAGTTGTAGCGCATTCCGACTCACAGTTAGTTGTTGGACAAGTGTTGGGAAGTTGCGAGATCAAAGAAGAACGAATGATGAAATATGTGGAGGAAATCCGAAGTCTTGTCCAGGGCCTGGAGAAGTTTGAACTAACACAAATCCCTCGAGAGGAAAACAAACAAGCGGATTGGCTAGCGATAATTGCGAGCTCGAATGATGGGAAGTTCTATCACCACTATGCACTTAGAGGGAAGCGTGTTGGGCGAAACGATGGAAATCGAGGAAAAAGACGACTGGAGAAAGTCAATTCATGAACTCCTGCAGGGCTGAGTACCTATGGGGGATAAGCAGGAGGCAGAAAGGGTTGCTCGATATCTAAGCAAATACTTTGAAGTCGACGGGATCATGTTCAAAAAATCTCTGGTCGGGCCTCACTTGCGATGCGTCTCCGAAGGTGAAGGAAATCATGTCTTGAGATAAATACATGAAGGGTGTTGCGAAGCACATGTAGGATCACGGGCCTTGGCAGGCAAAGCTCTGCGAGCAGGATACTATTGGCCCAAGATGCGAGCGATGGCAGAACAGCTGGTTCAGAAATGCGAAAAATGTCAACGACATGGGCAAATCACGCACATCCCCGCCGAATACATGACGACCATAAACACCCCGATCCCCTTCGCACAATGGGGAATCGACTTGGTAGGACCACTACCGATGGGAACAGGGTAGAGGAAATTCTTAGTAGTCGCTGTCGACTATTTTACCAAGTGGGTCGAAGCGGAACCGTTGGCAAGAATTACGGAGGAAAAAATGATCCAATTCCTGTTTAACAATATCTGTTGTCGATTCAGAGTCCCGAAAGTGCTAATTTCTGACAATGGAACTCAGTTCTAGGGGAAACGAATTCAAGCATGGTGCTTCGACATGGGAATAAAACAAAGGTTCGCCTCGGTCGCACACCCCCAGGCAAATGGGCAGGTCGAGGTGACTAATCGAACAATTCTCTAAGGATTAAAGAAGAGATTGGAAAGAGCATCAGGTACTTGGGTCGATGAGCTGACAACAGTCCTATGGGCTTATAGGACGACCCCAAGAAGCTCAACAGGCCAGTCGCCTTTTCACATGGTTTACGGAATGGATGCACTCCTGCCTATCGAGGTCGGCTTAAATTCGCACAAATCGACATTTTATGAGGAAAAGAAGAACAAGGAGATGGTCGAAGAAGCCCTCGACATGGTAGAAGAAGGACGAGAGGAGGCCTGGGTGCGATCCATGGAATACAAGTAGAAGATGCGTGCAGCCTTCGACAAAAAAGTCCACACCAGACAATTTCAAGTTGGAGATCTCGTCCTCAAACGAGCAGATGCTCTTAAACATGTCGGGAAGCTTGAAACTAACTGGGAAGGACCTTACACCGTCACCAAAGTGCTCGAGAGAGGTGCATATGAACTCGAGGATGGCGAAGGACGACAGTTGCCGCGATCTTGGCACGTGATCCATCTCAAACGTTTTTATGCCTAAGATAGTATTTTGAACTCTTTTGTACTGAGCAATGCTTAATCAAATTCAGTAATGCAATGATTCCCAAGTTTATGTTTAAATTGTGTCTCTTACATTTCCATGTCGATTTTATTATGATTACCCGAAAAATCGAATTTTTCAAAGCGGATATAAAGCCGACAGAAGCCTACGACTATGAAGTCGATCTAACACAACTACGAAGTTGTATGCATCGAGTGGAATCTCGGCAAAAGGGCTACGAAGCCTACGACTGCGAAGTCGATCTAAAACAACTACGAAGTTGTATGCCTCGAGTGGAATCTCGGCAGAAGAGCTACGAAGCCTACGAGTACGAAGTCGATCTAACACAACTACGAAGTTGTGTGCCTCGAGTGGAATCTCGACTAAGCTATGAAGCTTGTGATCACAAAACTTATAAATTTCCACTCGAAGTCGGCCCTAAAAATCACGACATCATAACAGCGGCGAACGATTATGTCCCTAGATGCCCTAGAAGATCAGCTATGAAGCTGTTAAAAACGTTGCTCGACTTCGACCAGCTCGCAAGCCGAGTTGGGAGAAGACGAGTCGAAAAAACTTCGTTTAACAGCTATGAAGCTGTTAAAAACGTTGCTCGACTTCGACCAGCTCGCAAGCCGGGTTGGGAGAAGACGAGTCAAAAAAACTTCATTTAACAGCTATGAAGCTGTTAAAAACGTTGCTCGACTTCGACCAGCTCGCAAGCNNNNGTTGGAAGAAGACGAGTCGAAAAAACTTCGTTTAACAGCTATGAAGCTGTTAAAAACGTTGCTCGACTTCGACTATCTCGCAAGCCGAGTTGGGAAAAGACGAGTCGAAAAAAAACTTCGTTTATCAGCTATGAAGCTGTTAAAAACGTTGCTCGACTTCGACCAGCTCGCAAGCCGGGTTGGGAGAAGACGAGTCGAAAAAACTTCGTTTAACAGCTATGAAACTGTTAAAAACGTTGCTCGACTTCGACCAGCTCGCAAGCCAGGTTGGGAGAAGATGAGTCGAAAAAACTTCGTTTAACAGCTATGAAGCTGTTAAAAATGTTGCTCGACTTCGACCAGCTCGCAAGCCGGGTTGGGAGAAGACGAGTTGAAAAAAAACTTCGTTTATCAGCTATGAAGCTGTTAAAAACGTTGCTCGACTTCGACCAGCTCGCGAAAGGGGTGGGGAGGAGATATAGTACGACGTGGTAAAAAAACTTGTGTGAAACATTAAAAAACTCACAATGGATAACACTTGCAAGGAACACCGCGAAGAATTGATAAAATATAGACAAACGACGAGAAAAGATAGCATTATATTAAAAGACGTTCAAATACATCCGAAAACCACCTCGATCTTTACATATTGGGAAAATAGATCGAGTGTGGCGATAGAAATATAACAAACTTCAAGACAAGAGAACATCTAATTCTGCTGAGAATCAGTAGTTGATTTTTCATCAAGATCGGCATCCCCGCCTCCGTCAACCACAGGCTCAGTCCTCACATCTTCCTCGTCACCCAAAGGCTCAGTCCCGCCACCCGTTTCCTCGACCGCTGGCCTCACTCTCGGCTCCTCGACCTCCCTCTCCTCATCGACCTTTTCCTCCTCCTCCTCCTCGTCGTCCGCTCCACTCGGCTCAACCAAGTTGATTGGACTGGCCAAAGGGGTGGGGGGAACCTCGAGCTGGGTGCCCAACTTAGCTTTTCAGATCGCTCGAGTCTCGAGACTCATCCACCAAGGATAATCGTCGGCAAGCGACGTATCACCGCAATAGCCAGCCGGAAGAGGAAGAGACTCTTTCAGCGCCTGACGGTCGACCTTGCCCTCCAGAGTAGTGCCCTTCGCGGCCGATTCCCACGCGTCGAATGTAAAATCGAAGTACTGGAGGGTCGCAGGGCACAGTTTCTCGAGAAAGTCGGGAGAATTGCAGAACGCCCCTACGACCTCCTTCCGATAGGCGTCGAGGAAGACAGAACCCATCGGGGACTTGAGGAAGGATTTACGTCCCTCCTCCCTCCCGATCTCCCTTTCAGCCACATTATCGTCAGTGGCCTTAACTAGGTCGGCTCGCAGTCGGTCGACTTTGGAGAGGGCGGCAGCCTTGTCGGCCTTGAGCTTTGCGATCAAAGCATTGGCTGCCGCGAGGTCATCGTCCTTCTTTTCAAGCTCAAGGAGCTGCTCCTCGCACTTCTTCTTATAAGCATGGACGTTGGAGTTGGGCGAGCTTGACTCCTCGAGGAGTGTTGGCATTATGTACGCCATAAACTGAAAAAGAACTAAAACGTCAAAACTAAGGCAGAAATGTGTGTAAAGATAAGTCGACTAGAGTAGGGGTTGAGAGTGATTACCCGAGAGAAGCACAGTAGGGCCCGACCAGCACGATCGGAAGGATCACGGTCGGCGCGAGCTTTGTCAACGGCAGGGATGACCGAATCAAAATATTTAGCAATCTCATGTGGATGAGGATGGTTCCAGAGTTGACAGGGCCTCTCGAGTGTGACTGTCTCGAGGGCGCCAGGAGAATGGGGAGCTTCGACCGCTTTCCCCTTGTCATGACTCTTGAGGCGCTTAGACGAGTCCGCCCTCTGCTTGGGGTCGACTTTGTCTGGTCCCCTTTTCTTGCTCCCAGGACCCGAGTTCTTCTGCGGCAGTAAAGAAGGGGTGGCCATCTTCGATTTTCTAGCGATGGTCGTCTCGACCATCGCCTTTTTCGCTCCAGAGCCAGATCCATCGTTGGCTCTCGCTGAGGGAACGACTGGTCTGGCGGACTTTTCACCACCCTTCGCCTTCTTAGTCTCGAAGAGTTGCAAAGCTTTAACTGAGCGAAGAAATTAGTAAGTAAAGAAACACCACCAATAACTATAAACGCGAGTAATTTATAAAAAAAAAAAAGAGAGAGAAGCATAGAAACAGAAACATATGGGCTTACGAGGGTCATCGACGCGAGGGGCGTCCTCGTGTTTATATAAACCCACATGGTTAAGAAGGCCGCGATCTTTAACCAACAAGCGGGCACTCCACGCGAACTTATTTAAGTCGTCCAGCATATTCTGAAACTGGCTCGACCTAGGACGAGGATTGTTTTGATTGACCTTAGAGGTAAGCCAGATGTTGGAATAAGGGTATTGACCGGGAGCAGGACGGATGTAAAAGAACTTGGTCTTCCACTCGGTTACATTTGAGGAAAGATCCTCGAGGAAGGAAACGCCGGGACGACGACCCAGACAATGGGCGCCCTTTATGAAACGATAACTATAACAATACAAGAGAAACTCGGGCAAGAAGTGGCCAAACTTTATCTTACAAATTATGACGAGAGCCACCATAATGCGAATGGCGTTGGGGGAGAATTGATTTATGGGTACACTGTACATGTCACTAATCAATAAAAGCTCGAGTTGAATAGGGAACCGCAAGCCAAACATTATTTGGTCGACGAAGAAAGTAAAGCAACCCTTAGGAGGGTGAGTGAAAACATCATTGGGGTCGGGGGGAACCAACTCCCAGTCAGAAGGTAGACCGCTGAATGACCTAAATCCCTCGATTTGGGCTGCAGAGGCATAAAAAAATGGATTTAGAACAGCTAACTTGGCTAGAGGCAACCTATGGTTACATCTCGAGACCTAAGAAAGGAAGGCGTTATTGACAAAGAAATAGGGCTCGTTTTATACACAGGAATGTCTAAGAGCCTAAGGGGAATACCTTGGGGAAGGAGGTTTAGTCGAGGAGAGTCACTACCTCGGTTAGGATCATCTTTATTTTGCATCAATTCACCCGACAAAAGTGCTTGGGTGTATACGTTGCGGTCTATCCCAAAAATCAAGGTGGACGAACCCTGCGACCTCTCTTGCTCGACTGCAGGCTTAGAGCCAATTATTTCGACAGAATCGAAGCTTGAGTATTCTTCTATTTGACGGACGAGAGAGCCAAGAATAGAGCCATAAATAGAGTGGGACCCAGAATCTATGAGAAAGAGTCGAGAAACGAAGATCAGTATAAAAGTGAAAGGAGGCGATAGAATGCGTCGGTCTGTGAAGGCTTCTAGCCATAAAGTCGACCTTAGAAAAAATCGATTAGGCGAGAAGGATGGTGAAAAAGAAAAGGCCCGAGCCCAACATGGACCCGTCAGAAGATGAGGGTCGATACCAAAGAAAGAACAGGAAATACCAAGATCGACAAAGGTCGACGCACGAAGAAGATAATGTCGACTACGCCTTGCCAAGTCGACTTTCTCATAAACACAATCTTAAATCGGAAAAAGCACAATGTTAAGATCTGACACATAATATACCCAGAATCATCCAAAGATCCTCAAGAATATAAAGAACATACCTGGAACTCCAAAATCAAAAACTCAGAAAGTGGTCATAAAATCTTTCAGAAATAGAGGTTAGGGGAAACTTACACATATTGACCGGAGTAAGAAGTTCCGAAGGCACCGGAGAAGTAGTCGGAAGGAGGTGCACGCCGAAATTGCTGGATGCTTTATTGTCGGAGAAAAGGGAAAGCTCGAGAATCCTTGAGTGCGAAAAGTGTGGGGGGGAGGAAGAAGAAGATACTTATAGGAGAAAATCCGAAACCCTAACCATTGGATTAAAGTAAAAATCAACGGCTCAGATGTGGCATAGAATTTGAAGCGGCAAAGGGAAAAGATGAGGCGGCGTGTCAGGCCCCAATTCAAAAGTTTGAAATTTGAAATAATGATAGTGGATACGCTCAGAAAAAGTTTTTAAGTAATGAAGTTGAACCACAAGCGCCCTAGTTGAATCGCATGAATCGTCGACAAGACGATTTGAGAATAAAGATGAGACAACTCGTCAACAAAAGAAAAAAAAGGCCTAATTACTAAATTTACTCTTAATCTCAAAAGTCGCTTAGAGTAATTTTTTAGGAGGGACTAGATGATATAGCCCTATTATCATAGCCCGGTTCAGGCGTTAGTTACCCGACTCGACAGACGCTGCCAAGGATATCGTCAAGACGATACCTCCCCAAGTCGACATGACTTGTCAGTCACAAAGAAGATCGCCACCGGCTTAGGGACGATCAAGAGACGACTTTAGGAAGTCGACTCGGTGTAAGTCGACTTACGCGCTAGAAGGCGAATAAACATTCAGAGAGCCTCGGATATGCTAACAGGACCATAAGTCGGCTCGACAGAGCTCTAACTCGACTTAGAGTACCTCTGACGACTCGCATTTATCTCCGTATCAAAGCAAGGTTTCCTGAGCTAGAGAATCTATACGAGATGAGAAGGAATCTAGGTGCTGACTCAGAGAGTGGGTGGAATGTGAACCGACCAGGGCATTTTGGACACTTCAGGCAAGTCGGCCAGGGCATTTCAGGTATTTCTAGTGAGCATTTCTACCCCTATATAAAGGAGTAGAGGTGACTCCAAACCCTAACTATTATTCTCCTCATTCATTATTCAGCTGCTGCTCCCACTGAGCAGAGCTCCTTCTCTCCTCTCTCACTGACTTGAGCGTCGGAGGCTCTTCACCAGAAAACACTTCCGGTGTTGAGTTCTTGCAGGTGTTCACAGCAGTCCACGGGCGACTTGGAGACGATTCGAACAGACCGGAGCTCATTTCCACCGGTTCACTCCAGATATAGGAGGAGACCCATCAAAGGGCATTCCTTGGAAAGCTGGGAAGTATATAACTATCCCAAAGGATTATGGAGGCATTGGCTTTAAGGATGTCAGTTCATTCAATCAGGCTTTAATCTGCAAACAACTTTGGAGGTTAGTATCACAGTCAGATCTTCTCGTATGTAAGGTGCTCAAAGATAGATACTTTCCCCACTGTTCCATTTTTCAAGTTAAAAAAACCTAGAGTGGATCTTGGATATGGAATACGTGGGTTGGCTGTTTTCATATTTTGGCTCAAGGGTACAGAACTAAGATAAAAAATGGGGCTGCCACAAGAATCTCTGATATTAGCTGGGTTCCTGATTTGCCTTGTCAAAAACCATCTCTGCTAGAGGTTGCTATGGGACACATCACTTGGGTGAAGGAGCTGATTCATGAGGACGGCTTACAGTGGAACGCTTGGTTAGTAAACCAATCATTCAATGCAGAAGACAGCAAAGCAATTCTTAAAATCAAATCTCTTAATCCTTCCAAATGTGACAGAGTATTTTGGAGTTTAGAGAAAAATGGGAAGTTCCAGTCTCTTCTATCTAGCCCATCTTATCCACCAGAAAGTGTTGCAGCTTGATATCCCAAGATGCACTAGGTATGCTCATTCTATCAAAAAAGCAAGGCTCAGGACTTGGAAGCTCAAAGTTAAAGGTACCCTCAAGCATTTCTTATGGAAATGGTCTGGTACACTAGCAGTTAACTCAAATTTGGCTAAAAGAGGGATTGAAGTGGATGTTCTTTGTGGCTGCTGTGGTGAGTCCTCTGAGACCATTGAGCATGTTCTCTTTCACTGCTCAAGGGCTAAAATGCTCTGGAAAATGAGCCTTGTACAATGGGAAGGGGTCACAGATGAAGGGTTCTCTTTCAGCTCATGGTGGTGGCATATATGCACCATAAATAATACCCAGGTGGCAGAAGACAGGATCAAACTCACAACCTATCTGCTATGGCTGTTGTGGAAGTCCAGGAACTTATGGATTTTTGAGCAAACATTCATACCCATTCAGGTTGTGGTTGTCAAAGCTCAACAGGCCCGGATGGAGTTCAGATCTTCCCAGAGATAGTTCCTTGTGCTGGTTGTCTAGTAGTGTTCTGTTTTGTTTTTTCTTTATTGGTTTCTTCAGTTCAGGTGGTAGTTTTGCTTCAGGTGTTGTGGCTAGTTTGGTTGCTCTTTGTTGTGTTAATGTCTTTGTTGTTAGCTGTTTCTGTTGCTGTCTGTTATTGTATTTGGTTGTGATGTTGTTGGTAGGTTTTGTTTAGAGATTGTTAAAGGGCTAGGCATTAGTGCAGTGGTCATTTTACCTCTCTTCAGGGTCTTTGAGGTTTGTCTACAGGCCACCTTCTAGGTGTGTCCTCCCAGTTGTTTTATTTTCTAGTGTAGGGATATTGGACCTGTTGGTCTCGTTGTATTCGAACGTTTGTTCCCTTGGTTTTATTGATTACTACATCTATCGTTCCGACAAAGGGAAAAAAAATAAGGAAAATTTTAGTATGGGTATTTATGAACTTTCTGCCGTAACATATAGATGCAATATACCAGTTTTAATATTTTTTTTTCTCAACTAATTTAGAGTGATGTTAGAATTTTCTTCTCAACTCTAGCATTTACACTGCAGAATTGTGACATGTAAATTAATGGTGAATAAGGATCAATTTCTCCAAGAGGACACAAAAATTACAATTACAAAAGAAGATAATGAACAAGCCATAACCAGTGACGGATCTAGGAATTTTATCGAAGGGGCCCAAATAATAATAACAAAAAAAAAGTCAATTGTAAAATAAATAAATTAGACAAAAATCGATTAAATAGACATAGTACATATATCCAAGTACTCAACTCAAGAAAATAACTTACAATAATATTGAGAGCTCATAACATTTTTCTTCTATTTTTTATGTTTTGAAATCGTTGCATGATAGCCTCATTGCTAGCATTCCGAAATATATCTTTCTCGATGTTTGCTACCAAATAATCATTAAAAAGCTCATCACCCATTCGGTTGCGTAGTGTACTTTTGATGATTTTTATTTCTAAAAAAGCTATTTCCACTGTAGCAGTGGCAACCGGTAAAATTAATAACAACTTAATCAACAAGTAAACCAATAGAAAAACATCATGTTTTCTTTTAGACACCATCTTTTGAGCAAGATATCCAATATTGGCTACATCTGAAAAGCCTTTATCTAAGCGCATATCAAAATGAAATTCTCGAGTTGATTTTCTAGTTCACATAAAGCAATTGTAGAAAACTCTAATGGATAAAATTCTGCAAGACGAAGCAATTTCCCTTTATCAAACGCAGAAAATGAGTCTTTCGGATCAAAGCATGCCATTGATAAGAGTAGCTCTGTGTTCATTTCATCAAACCGATTGTTAAGCTCTTGAGCTAGCATATCAATCACAGAATAAAATAACTCAACTCGATAACTGTGAAGATTGGTCATCTTTTCAACGTTGCGCCTCGGTCTTCCGCGAGTTGCATACACACCTTACATATCCAATATAACTATGTCATGTTTGCCACAAGTTTCTAAGTTTTGTGGCAAACCACTATCTCTGATGGCTTACATACGAGCTTTAGCAACTTTAACAAGTTTCATCGCATTAACAATATCTTGGTGTTTTCTTTGAGAGTACCATAATGTGAACTCCAACGAGTGTCTCCAGGTTGCTTCAAAGTCATCTCCTGATTTAATCCTTTTCCAGTCTCAATCTCAATGCTTGCAATCCCCTCAATTACTTCCTCCTTTTGCTTTTCTCTAAGCATATCCCTACGCTTACAAAAACCTCCAGCAATATTAGTTAAACGAGTAACAATATTGAAAAAAGAACCAACATTTGTATGCTTTTTAGAAACAGAAACGAGAGTGAGTTGGAGTTGGTGAGCAAAACAATGGACATAGTAAGCGGTAGAATTTTTCCTTAATATCAAACTTGTTAGTCCATTAAACTCACCTTTCATACTGCTTGCTCCATCATAACACTTTCCTCTTAAACTAGAGATACTCAGGCTATAAGTAGAGAACAAAGAGCAAATACCTTGCTCGAGTGAAGTTGCAGCCGTATCACTAACATGCACCAAACCAAGAAAGCATTCAATAACACATACTCTTATTCACATAACGTATAACAACACCCATTTGCTCTTTCACTGAGATATCCCGGCACTCATCAACTAAAAAGGAGAAAAAATCATGTCCAAGATCTTCAATAATAGCATTTGTTGTCTAAATTGATGACGCACTAATTATATCTTTTTGGATCATATGAGAAGTAAGTTTATGATTTTCAGGAGCATTACCCAACACAACATTGTGTATTTCCTCATTACATGAAGAAAATTTTTTTAGAAGTTCAATAAAGTTTCCTTGGTTAAATGATTCATTTGACTCATCATTCCCTCTAAAAGGTAGACCTTGCATAATGAGATAACTCAAGCATACAATCGATGCATTCAATCTACAACGATAATCAATTTTAGATTGACTTAATGCTTTTGAAAGAGTCACATCAATATGTTGAGCTTGATTCATCAAATTTTGACCAGCAACTCTACATTTATGATGATCACTATTATGATTCCCAACATGATCTCTTAGTCTTTCCTTCTTCCGCCAATTATTAAATCCTTCCAATACAAAAGCATCGTGACCTCTTTCACTGCTCCCCATAGAAAAAAGATAACAATATAAACCGTATGCAACATCTTTTACAATGCTATACTCCAACCAATCTTTGAATTCATCAAACCAAGATGCAACAAATTTACGTTTTCGATTTTCATCTAAAGTTTGAGAAAAATCATGCTCGCGTGGTTGACATGGACCTTTTAACAAGTAAGCTCTACGCCTGTTGTATCAACTTTGGTGGATAGCTCATTATGCTAGGTCGTAGTCCAGGATCGCTTGGAAGATTTTTCAAATTAAACTCCGCAATATCTTGATTTGATAATGGAACTTGAGAATCACAAAATATTGGAGGTGTTCCAGATGGTGGGGATAATGGAACACTTTTTGATGTTCTCTTATAGAATCGTTCCATGACCTAAATTTAAAATAAATAAATAAAAATTAGAATATGTGATAATAAAACAAGGAATTCCTAATTTCAAGACAGAAAATCAATGTTTAATTACTAACAGTGACTAAAAAATATGTGATAATCATAATATGCAGGGAATAATAAAGTAGAGTTTTTCAATTTCCAAAACTTGCAAACCATTGAGGTAAAAATATTTAAATCAATATTTTATTACTAAATTTGTAAAACCCAAAAGAAACTGATATAGATGGAAGTCAACCAATCATTTAATTAATTTCCATCTTACATTAAACTTTAGCACAATAGTATGAGTCATCAGATAATTGTTTATTGTAAATGGATTTACTCCATCCAATTTTGTCTCCACAAAGCACAAAATCCAATACAAACTGTAGTGGTGCATTTTACTGTTTTTTACTTTTTTGTTTCTTCAATCTTATGCCAGGAAAAAATATTTCTCCAATTCCTTTACAGTACTTAATTCTTTTAAACTGAAAATTTGATCACTTTTGGTTAAGCTAGGCAAATTATCAAGCGCTTGACATATTCAGTTAAACCCAAAACAGGGCCAGGAACTTCAAAAATCAGAAAAAAAACCTTACTCAACAAGATTGTTTGCCGAAGCCGGGCGGGGATGAACCGAAATCGGACGGGCGGACAGGGAAGAAACTGAAGCCGACGAGCCGCCAAATCGGATGGACAGACCTCTTTTCCTTTTATCATTTTCTATCAAATAAGGGTTTAAGTTTTTTATTGGTACAATTTTTCATCTCGGTGCGGTGCAGGTGCTTCAGCTTTTCCCATGTATTTTTAATTATTTTTATTTTCTTTATTATTGTAAAATTATTAAAATACCCCTAGAAATTTTTAAAATTTCAGGGGGGCCCAGTGTCCCCCTGGGCCCGTTATGGCTCCGTCATTGGCCGTAACTCATCAGAGACCTCAATGTACATCTCGACAAAATCTTCCTGTGAACTCAAGCAAGAATCTACAAGTTTCGGCTCCGAATCATCCACCGCAACAGAAGACTCAATAAAAGTCGATAAAACAGAGAAAATACCATCATCCAAAAGTAGTGGAGATAGAAAGAAGGAAGAAAAGAACACAAAAGATGGTCTTTTGCATTTCTAATCGACCGTTTTGAGCAACAAAAACAAGAAAGCGACCAACAAAGTCGCCACCCGTGAAAAAACATGTTATTCTGATAATTCCAAAATTTCAGCATCAAAGAGTGTTAAAACATGAATGGCCATTTAATTAAATTAGTTAGAAGTTAGTAAGAATATTCTTAGTAGTTAGTAGTTAGTTGTTAAGAATGAATTAGTTGGATGGATTAAATGACTTAATGTGCCTATATATAGGGTCAAAATCTTTTTCACCCCGTTATAAATCTATTCTTTCTTTAACACACTGTCGCGTCAAATAACTTCTTTTACACCCCAAAAATCACGAAATGTTATGCGATATTACACTCGTATGTCCAAATGAACCAGCGCATATCCAACTGACCGCATAATTTATGACTATGCGAATATATTTCGTATTATTTGTAATCGCATATCCACACCAAACGCATAATTTACAAATATGCCAACATCTTTCGTAGTTTTAAGAATCGGATATCAAAATCGAATGCAGCATATGTTACGATGATTATGCACATTCTTTTCGCCTGACTATATCGACCTAGCAAATTTATGACTGTGCGAAAATATTTCGCATATATTTCGCATAATTTGTTGAATTCGCATTTTTTGGAAATTGCATATCAAAGTTGACGGGGTTCGGCCGAAGCTCTCTGTTAAAAGTAAGATGGATTTGTTGAAAATAAATGCCAGACCGATCATGAGGGTAACGACTAGTAAAATGAAGCAAGTCTTAAGTGTTTTATTGTTGAATTTCAAGAGAAGACGTAAGGAACACTGATTGAAGATGGGCCAGATTGTTCGCATGAAGACTAATCCATGGATTGAAGACTTAATTTCGTCCACGTCATGAAGCCCAATTGGAGTGTCATTTATTTTGTCTATTTTTAGCATTTAGAAGATCTAAATATCTCTTAAGTTATCTTAGAAGTCCAAAGGTCATTCAAACTTCATGTAAGTTTATTTATGAGGTCAAAGGAGTGTCTTTAGTGCATCATGAGTCCAAAGACGGGATTAGCTCATTATCACCATTTGTAGCCTTTAAAAAGGTCATTTTATGTTTTAATGAGATATATGAATTTTGCTGAATATTAAGAAATCACTATTGTGAGATTGAATTCTCTTTTGTAGAGTTTCAATTGTTTTTAAGACTTATCAAGATACTTGAGCAAGATCTTGTGGCATTCACCATACTGAGGTTCTTAGCTGAATATATAGCTAACGGGTCGAGGTTTTTAAGCTCTAGGTACGATCAAACTAGATCTCCGATCTGGGATTCCGCTGCCTATTTTATACGTTTGGTTCTTGGATCAATATATCCAACAGGTCTCACGTCTTATCCGTATCAAAAGTCAATCGCATAATTTCCTAGTATGCGAAAAACTTTCGCATATATCTGCCAAATAGTTGACAATTATGCGATATTTTTTTGCTCGCATATTGAAGAATCGCATAACCAAATCGAATAAAGCATAATTTAATTGAGGATTACACGCCATTTTTTCGCAGGGCCATATCGTCATGACAATTTTACGACTATTCAGAATTTGATCGAATATCTGTTGCATAAGTTACGCACCTCATTAATTGACTGCTTTTTCACAGGTGAGGATTTCGTCTGTGCATTTATCATGCAGGCATAAAAAATATTGATCTCTAACAATTCAACGTATGAACCATTAATCTCTACTGCAATTTTCTGTTTCTTTCGTTTTAATTCCTCTTGTTGTTCACTTATTATTTGAAAATGTCTAGCAACCGTGTTAGAGTATTGGTGCACTTTCGTGGTTCTTTTTGTGGGGGTTCATATCTTGGTGGAGTGGCAGAGCTGATGAGAATAAATTACGGCCGACAAATCTATTCTAAAGTAGTTTCTCGTGCTAAAGCATTATTAAAGGTTGATCCTTGTAATTTTGAGTACATATTATGGGCAGTATTTGATGGAAAGGAACTAGTTGTGAAGATGAAAATCGAATCCAATGACGATATCTTAGAGCTGATTGAAGAACAAAAAAATGTCAACATTTACGTGGAGTTGGAGGAGCGAGTAAATGTAGGGATTTCGGGGACGGCCCAACAAAGCTTCACGCAAATGATGGCATCCCAACGTGTATTTACTAGTTCTTTTGGTGCTGGTGGTTCTGCATTTTTCCACGAGGCCCATATTCACATCAAGCAGGCCCTTCATTTACACATACTGGATATCCTCGGGGCGCTGATGATCAAACCGCGGATTGTTCGAACCAACCAGGTCATTCTGGTGACGATGACAATAACGATGACCAAACCAACACACAAAATGATGACTCAATCGACGAAGACAAAGAGGTCAATGAGAAGCAAATGTTCGTATTCTAGGTACAATTGTCAAAATCAGAAATGGGTTAACCTGCACATGGTTGACCTGCACACATGTCCCATAATAATCGCACCATTGAGTTGATTGTGCGATTCGCATAACATGTCCTATAATAATTGCACAATTGGGTTAATTGTGCGATTCACATAACATGTCCCATAATAATCGCACAATTGGGTTGATTGTGCGATTGCCATATCATATCCCATAATAATCGCACAATTGGGTTGATTGAGCGATTCCCATATCATATCCCATAATAATCGCATAATTGGGTTAATTGTGCGATTTGCATAACATGTCCCATAATAATCGCACCGTTGGGTTTGATTGGGCTATTCCCATATTATACCCCATAATAATCGCACAACTGGGTTGATTGTGTGATTCACTTAACATGTCCCATAATAATCGTACAATTGGGTTGATTGTGCGATTCCCATATCATATCCCATAATAATCGCACAACTGGGTTGATTCGTAGGTTCATTCGCTTAGTCTTCAACCACATAATTAACGAATCGTATATCCAAATCGAAAGTTGCATAATGTACGACTATCCGCCATTTT
This sequence comes from Striga hermonthica, assembly GCA_902706635.1. NCBI lineage: Eukaryota > Viridiplantae > Streptophyta > Magnoliopsida > Lamiales > Orobanchaceae > Striga > Striga hermonthica. The sequence continues at coordinate 2,156,397 of CACSLK010027839.1, read as the reverse complement.
TTTTCGCATATCCGTATGGACTGCATTGATTAATTGTCTGCATCGCATATCCAAATCGAAAGTGCTTCGGATATTATTCGCATACGCATGCACCGCATTGATTGATTGTCTGCACCGCATATCCAAATCGAAAGTGCTTCGAATATTTTTCGCATAAGTTACGCACCGCATTGGATGATTGTCTGCTTTTACACGTAATAAAAGTATGAAGATTTGCATGCTTCCTCATTTAGTTGTCGAGTTGATGTATATCTACCTAGTCTTAAATGCTATCTGTAACACCCCACTAGCTTATTAAAATCAAAGTGCGATTTTCGCAAAATCCTTTCTAAGAAATACGTATTGGTTTGCGAAAACATGATCTGGGATGCTACTGATAATACATTACTTTTCTAAAAATCCGTTAACTTTGTTAAACAGAACTTATCTAGAAAAACGGATTATCTTTTATTAACATGTCGTACTGTCTAAATTCGACCTGGAGGTTCGGATCAAAATCTTAAACAAGCATGCTAGATGGAAAGTCTGAAAACGTCAGCGGAAGTCTAAACAGTAAATAATATACATATCATAAGTCTGCAAAACGTATTTACTGGACCAACAACCACCTGCTCCGCTCACTCCTCCGGACCGACCCTTTCACCTGAAAAACATTATAAAGTGGGAGCGTGAGTACTAAAATCACTGTACTCCGCAGAAACTCATACTAAAGTAAACATTAATAATAATAATATCATGGCTGCAGGTATGTATAAATAAACTGTAATCTCCAGACACAAGGTCTGTAACTGAACTGTCTCGGACACTATGTCCGCCATGTGCACACTCTGATGGATACTTAAGACCTTGCGCCTCCACCAGAACTTTGGATGGGTACTTAAGGCCTTGCGCCCCCACCCAAAGCGGATAATTTCATATACATACCTTTAAACGTGGCTGAGTAATTATAATCAATGTAATACTTATTCTGAGTTCCCATCTGAACTGCTAAATTGTAAATGCTGCTGCTGATCAATCTGTAAAATATATATAAATAAACAAATACTAAGTACTATGCTCAGACTGACTGAAAATAACTGTTAAGATGCTCAACTCGATCTAAACATTTAACTGACATTATCTCGGGGTTTAACTTAACTGACAAGAAAACCGGACTGAACTGGTACCGGTAAACTGAACTGACTGGACTGAAAAATTAACTGAAATATTGTACTGAACTCAGACCGGATCAATAATTACTGGACAGCTCAACAACCGGTCTAAACCGGTTGGTTCATTTTCTTGCCGGACCGTCGGCTCGCTGTGGCCGGGCGGTCAGCTGCTGGCTGACCACCGGCTCGGTCACTCG
>CACSLK010027839.1:2121477-2134599 GCA_902706635.1 Striga hermonthica | reverse complement strand
AGAGAGACGCTTTTCAATCTCTGGGCAAGCTCTTCGTCTTGCCCAATGCAATTTTTTGATCCCATTTGAAATTAGGAGCCCTAGCCCCAATTATAATTTTGGCCTTCGAATAAGAGAAAATTTTCCAGAGATTGAATGAATAGGAAAGAAGAAGAGAAGAATAAAATCAATCTGCGAACAATAAGTGGATTTGCAAGAGATTAGGAAGAGATTAGCACAAGAAATCGAAAGAAATGCTCTCCGATGAGAGAATAGAATCACTCCCCTTCGAGAGAATTCCTCTAAGTAATTTATATTTATTTAACGCATAAATTTTCAAAAAATTATTATGAAAAAATAAATAAAAGTAATTTATATTTTTTAATCGCATATACAGGCCAAATCAAACGCATCATTTCGGAGTATGCGACATATATTCGCATAATTTAATATTCGCATATCTAAATCTATAAGGCTAGATAACTATCGATTATGCGTATTGTTTTCGCATATTTACGAATCGCATATCCATATAAACCTCGCATATTGTATCAATATGCGAACACATTTTGAATAGTGTTACGCACCGCTTTTTTCACCTAATAGTTTTTTTTCAATTTTTTATTAATTTAGTCAAAGAACAAGAATTTTCCAAAAGTTATTATTTACCAACTCTTGGAAAAATATGCAACCTTTGCAAGTCGCAATTTTGTACGTCGCAGATTAGAAAATTGACAAAAACAAACACAAAAAAATATATGTTATTCGATATTGTACGAGTGTTATGCGGTTTTTATGCGGAATTGTTTCGAGTAATAATCGCAGGTTCATTCGCCTAATAGTAGTCTCCAATTTATTACTAATAGTAATTCAACCACAGAACAAGAACTTTCAAAAAAAATAATTTTATACAATTAATTATTTACCAACACGGTGACTAATATGCGATATTCGTATGTTGCAATTTCGTTTGACGCAGAATAGAAAATTTAGAAAAACAAACATAAAAAAATATATTGTTATTCGTTATAGTAAGAGTGTTATGCAGTTTTTATGCGGAACTGTAACGAAGTAATAATCGCAGGTTCATTCAATAATAGTAGTCTTCAATTTGTATTTAATTCACACAAAGAACTTTTCCAAAAAATAAATATTATAATTAATTATGCACCAATTCTGCGAATAATATGCGACGTATGTATGTCGCAATTTTACATCGACTCAACTACTTTACACCAATTAATTTTTTATAAAATAAATTATGCACCAATTCGGCGAATCATATGCGACGTATGTTTGTCGCAATTTTACAAGAACTCAACTACTTTACATCGACTCAATTACTACTTTACCACATGCTACGTTCAGACTTTGAATTACACTTGGAGAAGTCAAGTTCTTCATTATTTCCTCACCATCTTCGTTATCCGATGGATCAGTGCTTTTATCGCCTTTCCTAGCCTTTGCCGACTGAGGATGAGTTGGGGAATTGGGATGAGGAGTCTGGGGGTCTTTGCAGAGGAGGTACGGGGTTTTTTTGCTATTGTTTGTGGAAAGTATACTTTCAGAGTTAATGGCGCTCAACTAATGTTAGAAGAGATCAGTCTGCGAGTTGAACGTGTTCGCCATTCCCTGGTTTGACTTTCAATCTCTGTTTTCACATCTTGATGGGAGTGGATTATGTGCAGAGGTTGAGGGAAATGAAAAATGGGATTTATATCAATGGTTTGACTTCCATTGTATAAATCTAGTATACCCCGCAAGACCAAGGAGGATGAATTCAAAGACGGAGAGGATTGAATATGCTAAGACAGAAAGAGGGAGCACGAATTCAAAGACAAAGGAGGAACAAGATACTTCAACCCTCGATGTTTTCCGGCAGGTTGAAGAAGAATGTTGAGAAAATAGTCCTGATCCTAATTGAATTGTCTCATATCAGCTACCTTTATAGAAGACTCAAGAGGATATCTATCCTCCTTGATACGCGCGCCGTTATTAATTTGCCGAAGACTGAGGGGACTTTTCAGAGCGACTCTTCAAATTTGCAGAACTGCGAACAAAATGCGATGAATCGCACTTTATTCGCATAACTTTATGACAATAAATGATTTTGCATATCTGCTTATAGAAGATATGCTCAAGATTCCAGAAGATATATATCCTCCTTGATACGCGCGCCATTATTAGTTTGCTGAAGACTGAGGGAACGTTTAGGAGAAGAGACGACTCTTCAAATTCGCAGAACTGCGAACAAAATGCGATGAATCGCACTTCATTCGCATGACGTAATGACGATAAACTGCATTCTGTTTCGCATATCTGTTTAAAAAATATACGTAAAATATAAATAATTGTTTTTAATGCACCGAAGACTGAGAGAAAGTTTTGAAGAAGATGCGACACTTCAAATTAGCAGAACATCGAACACAATGCGAGGAATCGAATTTCATTCGCATAAAGTATTGACAATAAATTGTATTCTGTTTCGCATATCTGTTTAAAAAAATATACGTAAAATGTAAATAATTGTTTTTAATGCGCCGAAGACTGAGGGGACGTTTCGGAGAAAATTACGACACTTCAAATTTGCAGAACTGCGAACAAAATTCGATGAATCGCATTTCATTCGCATAATGTATTGACAATAAATTGCATTCTGTTTCGCATGTCTGTTTAAAAAAATTTACGTAAGATATAAATAATTGATTTTAATGCGCCGAAGACTGAGTCACTGAGGAGACGTTTCGGAGAAGAGGTGACCTTTTCCATAGAACAACTGTCATTTATTAATTGAGAGTTGAAAGATGTAACCTGCCAATCTTTATTCGCAGCACGACGAACAATGTGCGAAAAATCGCATATCATTCGCATACCTGATATTATGGAGGGAAAAAAATCCCGCCCATTGAATTACTAGAGCAGTCATAACCACAAGGTTGAAGAAGAATGAAATTAAGTTGCAAGTGAAGGATAAAAAATAATGAAATGAAAGTGACAATATAATGTTCTAGCTCAATCTTAGATAAAATGTTGATTAGGAGTTAAGGTATATAGATAAATATTGTTTAATGTGATTATATTTGAAAGTGATACTAGAAGAAAGCCACTTATTAAAAAGGGTAAAATACTTTTTCCCATCCGAACTATTACGGTTTTGGCGCATCACCATATAAACTATTTTATTTAACAAACCACCATATGAACTATACGGGTTTGTCAATGTGCCCCCTAAACCAGATATAAAAGTGGTTTTGACTGAAAAAGCTGTTTGGTCACCATATGTGCCTCCTAAATAATTTTACAAACCACCATATGAACTATCACAGGTTTGTCAATGTGCCCCCTAAACCACTTTTATATCCGGTTTACGGGGCATATTGACAAACCCGTATAGTTCATATGGTGGTTTGTAAAAAAAAATAGTTTATGTGGTGATGCGCCAAAACCATGATAGTTCGGATAGGAAAAAGTATTTCACCCTATTAAAAATTATAACAATGTTCTTAGATAAAATGTGGATTATGAGTTAAGGTGCATAGATAAATATTGTTAATGTGATTATGTTTGAAAGTGATAATAGAAGAAATCCACTTATTAAAAAAATATAACGATGTTCAAGCTCAATCTTAGATAAAATGGTGATTAGGAGTTAAAGTACATAGATAAATATTATTTAATGTGATTTATGTTTGAAAGTGATAATAGAAGAAAGCCACTTTTTATTAAAAAAATATAACAATGTTCAAGCTCAATCTTAGATAAAATGTTGATTAGGAGTTAAGGTATATAGATAAATATGGTTTAATGTGAAATTGACAATAGAAGAAAGCCACTTATTAAAAAATATAATAACAATGTTCAAGCTCAATCTTAGATAAAATATTGATTAGGAGTTAAGGTATATAGATAAATAATGTTAATGTGATTTTTAAAAAAAATAAAAATAAACCGCACCCCAGTGTGGGGTGGGAAGTTGAGGCTACACCCCCGACCTGTAAATATAATGGCTCTGAGTGGGCTAATAAGTCAAGGTTCTACAACAGTGTCGAAAGTACATAAAACCATCAAAACAGAAAAATCAAAAAGTACAAAGATCACAAAATGTCTAATGCGGGTCCAAAAAATAAGTCCTCATGATAAATCGGCCAGGCCAAGGTGACCAGGTGAAGAACTCTAAATCGTCAGGTCTAGTCTGGATCAGGTGGTGGCGGCTGTCTAAATCTGAAGGACGGATACTCCAGCTGGTCCATCCGAATGAGGGTCGGAAGCCTGAGAGGGATGTCCTCAGGATTGAGGGTGCATATCTAAGGTATAGAAGCCTCGGTACTAGCAAGGAAATCAGTGAGGCAATTTCCCTCTCGGTATATATGCAAGACCTGGTACTGGATCGAGCGGAGGGTGTGTCTGATGCGCATAAGAGGGTGCTGGATCTGCCATGAGCCCTGGTGGCCAAATATCAAAAGTGTAATGACAGCAGCGACATCCATCTCTATCCAGATATGAGATGAGATCGAGGTGGCAATCTCAAGACCGATCTGGAGAGCCTGAATCTCTGCATCGTAGCTCGAGGAGGCTCGGAGTGGGCCATGGAAGGCCGAGATGAGTGTCTCACCATGGTCCCTAATCAAGCTCCCTCCTCCAGTAGCTCCGGTATGTCTGTCAAAAGCACCGTTAGTGTTTAGCTTAACCCAAGGAAGCTCGGGTTACAGCCAAACAACAGCCCTGGGTCTTGGAAGCTGGACAGGCAGAGAGGGTGGTGGCCTCAGTCTGTGGGGTGGTGTACAACCTGTCCAGTCTCTCTTCGTGAGTCTACCTTGGGCGGTGAGGAGAGAGAGATGTCTGTCAACCTGTATAATAATGTGAGCACAAAAAAAATAATATCCCTACGCTTCGCGTTATTACTATCTGTCAATGTGGACCACAGGATCATACAAGGAATAAGGAAGCCCACGCGTCTACTGTGTGTGCGATGTGAAAAAAAAACTCAAGAGCTCAAAGAAATTCTCTGTAGTGGGTAGGGGTATATGAGTATATCTGGAATAGTGCTCCCACACTCTCCTCACAGTCTCGCTCTCAAGGAAAATATGGGTGAAAGTCTCAGCCTAAAAAATGCCGGTCTCAGCAACAATGGCAGCGGGAGGGGAAGGAGAACCCCCTCGCCTACATGACGGTGTCAATGGGTATGCGTCGTAATAGGAGGCGCCATAAAAAGACAGAAATAGTCGGGGTGAGAAGGTCGGTCTAGATGGCCCCGAAGAGGCGGTTAGGCCGGTTACCCAGCCGCACATCTCCCAGGACAAGGACGTAGAGAATGCAACTGAGGATGTAAGTCTCCACCTCATGTCGTCCGAACCTCCCTCCAGAATGGGAATCTGCCGGATCTGGTCAATCTCAAGACTACTGAAACCCCCACCCTCACCTAGAATATCCTCTATCTTATCACTATCCCAAAATCCCCCCGTCCAAAGGTCCTTCACCTTCAAGAAAGGCAGATGAGTGACCGACCTAGTGCTCGAAATGGGGGCCTCGCCAAACTGCCACTCATCCCAGAAACTAACCTCCTCAGACCCCAGAGTCCAGAAAATGTGCTTCTGAGCACGCCTGCCAACAATGGTAAGCCGTCTTCACTGTCGACTATCACGGGCAGTGGCCGTCACCCTGCAAGGGTGAGCAGCTCCACCGGGACAATATTTCCGGAGGAGGTACTGGGCCCATAGAGACTTGCCCTCCCTAAAGCGCCACCACATCCTGTAGGAAAATGCAGTGACAATATCCAAGAAACGCCGAATCGAGACCACCCTCAGAATAAGGCCGACAAACGGAGTCCCACTTCACCCAGTGGGTCTGCCGCCGATCCCGCGAGCCCTCGCCATATCTCCAAAATAGCGGGCTAAGATCTGATTAATCTCGTGGATCGAGTTAAGGTATATAGATAAATATTGTTTAATGTGATTATGTTTGAAAGTGATAATAGAAGAAATCCACTTCTTAAAAAATATAACAATGTTCTTAGATAAAATGTGGATTATGAGTTAAGGTACATAGATAAATATTGTTAATGTGATTATGTTTGAAAGTGATAATAGAAGAATTCCACTTATTAAAAAATATAACAATGTTCAAGCTCAATCTTAGATAAAATGTTGATTAGGAGTTAAGGTATATATAAAAATATTGTTGTGTTTGAAAGTGATAATAGAAGAAACCCACATATTATTAAAAAATATAACAATGTTCATTTATATATTGTGAACGGTAATTTAAAATATATATTATATTATAATCATAAGATATAAAATCAAGTATTGGTTTAGGGTTTAGGGTTTAGGGGTATGAGAAAGTTAATTTTTTATTAAAAAATCGCATACCCCCTTCGGACTTCTACTCGAAAGATTTTTTTTTACTTATCTCATCTTTCAGTTATGCGATGGGGTATGAGAATTTCCGCATATTGCTCGCATACTACCTCCTTTCAGACTTCTACTCGAAAGGTTATTTTTTATTTATCTCATCTTTCAGCTATGCGATGGGGTATGAGAATTGCCGCATATTGCTCACATACTACTCCCTTCGCACTTCTACTCGAAAGTTTATTTTTTATTTATCTCATCTTTCAGTTATGCGATGGGATATGGGAATTGCCGCATATTGCTCGCATACTACCCCCCTTCGCCCTTGTACTCGAAAGTTTATTTTTTATTTATTTCATCTTTCAGTTATGCGAGGGGGTATAAGAATTGCCGCATATTGCTCGCATACTACTCCCCTTCGCACTTCTACTCGAAAGTTTTATTTATTAATCTCATCTTTCAGTTATGCGAGGGGGTATGCGAATTACCTCATATTGCTTGCATACTACCCCCTTTCGCATTTCTACTCAAAAGTTTTATTTTTTTATTTCTCTCACCTTTCAGTTATGCGAGGGGGTATGCGAATTACTGCATATTGCTCGCATACTACCCCATTTCGTACTTCTACTCGAAAGTTTATTTTTTATTTATCTCATCATTCATTGTTTAATTTAGTTTAACTTTTTTTTCTTTCAGGTATGAGAATATATTCTCATACATACATACATACATACATACATACATACATACATACAACAAACAACAAAATGCAACAAACATCAAACATATAATAAAATGAAAAAAAAAATGTATTACACAAGTCATTAATATTCTGGGGTGGTAATTGTGTTTCCATCTGTACTAAACAAAAAAAAAATCCATAGCCAATTAGCTCCTCACTTGCTCTGCCCACTACTTGTTAGACTTGGCTCTGGGAACCTTCCCTGTTGTTAGCAGTGCTCGCACCATCTCCACAACGCATACGCCACAAGAAAATTTATCATGTTACAAGCTAGTAGTTGAGGGTTGAAATTCAAAACGAAGTTTTCGCTCGCTCACTCCATCTACTCACGCAAACGTCGCAATCACTAAAATTTTTTTTAGATTTTTTGGAGTGCTTTGACGCGTGATTCGTGAATGTGCTGGTTCTTTTTTTATTTCTTACTCCTTAGGGGGTCAAACACACGTATCGTTCCCTCGCGTAAAAATATCTGGATAGTTACGTAGTGGTCCGACAAATTCGCTACTCCAATAATCTGGTGCATTGCGTTGGGAGAAATTCACTAAATTATTAGGAAAGATTGCAATATTAATTGATTCAAAATCATTGAAAACTTACAGATTCAATCTTCTCCCAAGTAGTCGGATTCCCCCAAGCGCTGACCCCCTCTGTCGCATAGCGAATAAAAACTTGGAGGGTTTCCGAGTCCGAGTCCACTGCCCCCTTCTCATCGATCTCCTTCTCCACTTCCCCCAGCATTAGCTATATAAAATACAATAAAATAATAAATTATAATGTTATTAATATAATTGCTAATAAAAATGGAATGACAAGGAAAAGAGAAAGGATTAAAATAATCTCACAAAAAACTTAGTCGGCAAGATGGTATAAGTGTCCAGCATCTCGTCCCGTGGCTGCAAGTCCAAAAAGTGTGGATTGCTTTGCATAATCCCCAAGTATGCATTCACGTGTTGTTTTATAAAATCAATCCAAACATTATCCATCAATTCATTTTTATACGTTAAGATATTACAAGACAAATACATGCATACCTCGTCCCACATCATTTCATTTACATCAACCAACATCTTAAACCAATCCTGGCCCACCTCATATGTAACGCCGACATTCCTCCTATTAAATAATATAATGAAAAGTTATTTTTTTAAATATAAACAATACAGATCTTTTGGATGTACTTACTTTTCATTTGTGGATTCGGATTCGATGAACTGATCAAACGCGCGCTCCTTTGTGGCATACTGTCTGTAGTCCAGGGGTAGATATGGACTTAGAATAGCTCGTCCTGGTCTTCTTTCTTGATCAACTTTAATCCCCAAAGACGAGGACTGCGAAGAAGGAGCGACGGGTGTCTTGGGGGTAGAGGCAGGATCGTCGGCTGCCTCAGAGGTGGGATCATCGGTTGTCACGGGGAGGGGATTGTGCCCGAGTGGTGTCTTGGGGGTAGAGGTGGGATCGTTGGCTGTCTCGGAGGTGGGATCATCGGCTGTCACGAGGAGGGGATTGTGCCCGAGGGGTGTCTTGGGGGTACAGGTGGGATCGTCGGCTGTCCCAGAGGTGGGATCATCTGCTGTCACGGGGAGGGGATTGGGCCCGAGGGGTGTCTTGGGGGTAGAGGTGGGATCTTCGGCGGTCTCGGGAAGGGGACTGGGTCCGAGGGGTGTCTTGGAGGTGGAGGTAGGATGGTTGGCTGTCTCGGGGAGGGGATTGGGCCCCAGAGGTGTCTCGGAGGTGGAGGGGTTGGTGGCGGTTGTCTCGGAGGTGGGAGTGGAGGAACGTTGTCTTTTACGGAAGGGGGTGGGGGAATGTTGGCTCTCATGGGGGTGGAGGGGGAATGTTGTCTCTTATTATGGGAGGGGATGGGAGAATGCTGGCTCTCATGGGAGGTGGAGGGGGAACGCTGTCTCCCATGGGAGGAGGTGGCGGAACACTGCCCCGTCGAGTTGACGGCTGGCTCAGACTGGGGAGGAGGCTATCTCAGATGGGGGTGCGAAAGATTGGCCAACTCCTGTCGAATAATAGTCGGCACCTCCCGTAGAATGATTGCTGACACCTTAGAGGATGTTCTGGCTATAACATTAGCCACTACAACCCGTACGCACGCGCGAATATCCTCAATAAAGGCCGACCCATCTGTTGGCCTCACCTCCTCCGGGTGTACCGACCTATCATCACCCGCAGTCCGGGCCAGCTTCCTCGAGTGCACAGTGTCGGCCACAATTTGAAGTTGCAGAGCAGACGTGGATGGCGGTGCCGACTCTTGCATATGACGACTGGATGGGTTAGGCCGTAACAAAAAATCGAGGCCCCTGAACAACATCCAAATTCAAGAGGTCCAACACAGTACTCTCCTCCTCATACGGCTCCAACATCTCATGCACCTCCAACTAAATTTTAAAAAATAGAACATGAAAATAAAGAAATCATCATAAATCGTTAAGACTTAAAAAATAATTTCAAATATCACTTGGTATATATAAAATGTTTAGGATTAAATAATACCTGTTGGTCAAAAAATGTATTTAGAAGTGTGACCTTCTTCAGTTCCCAGTGAACCAGCCGTGGTGGAAGTCTCACCGAGTTACATGCTCCACATGCACGACCTAATGCAGGGATTGCCTCGTAGCACCTTAATAGAAACGCTAGTGAAACCCGTAGATATGATATTTCATTTTACTATATTGGGCCGTCTGAAAGTAGTCGAACAGGTACTGAAACGAGTAACACCCCCATGGGAATTTCTCCCACATCTGGTCTTCCTCAAGCAAAGCCCACCAGCAGGTATCAATATACCTAGGCTTCTTATCATTATGAGGAACGAGAAAGTACATGAGCATTAGCATCTTCGCCACTCTCACTATCACATCCCGAGACTCACGGAACTGCCCCGCCTTGAAGTCATCACGCAACTACTGCATAGTGACTCGCCCGCCTTTATATTTCCCATAGAAAATCGACGATGGAGGAGGAGGAGGCGCTGAGTTTGGGTCAAATGCAGACGATCCAAAAGAAAGCCCGGTCACCACAGCATACTTATGGGCGGAGAATCGGGTCAAATGGTTACCAATACGGAACCATATCTCGTTCGGCTTCTGATCGACACGAGTCATCTCGCGCGAAAGAACCCCATGCATTGCCTTTGTAGATACATTGGCCTTATCATCAAACTGGAAGAATGGAGTAAAGACCGAGCCCTGGAAAGCAGTCAAGGCCCCTTCAACGGTGCCTAACTCGTTCTTGATCTCAGAACATATCCACTGCCGGCTGTAAACATTGATCTTCAATCCTTCATATTTACCCATCAGTTCCGGTATCTTGTACGACCACAAATCCTAAACAAATAGCATTGTTGTTGTTATTGTTAATTATTCAAATCAAATTACTTATACATTATCAGATAAATACAACTATTTCTCAACTATAAAGTAGATGAAATTAAATAACTTAAATTAAATAATTGCAACAAATAGAAGTTACCTCTCCAAAAGAGATGGCCTCTAGACCCGTGCCTTCAGTCGCTGAGTCGCGGCCCGCCATACCCATTACGACAGCCGTTGAGTCGCCGGCCGCAGTAGCCGCTGTTAGGGCATCCCGCTTGGCCGGCCGCCGCGAGAAAAGCTTGATTCGTGAAATCTTAAGAATCACTTAAGAAGGCCATGATTTTTTTCTGGTTCATCATTTTTTGTTCTTTTTTTTTTCCTTTTAATTTCTAACAGTTCTTTTGCTTCTAATGCGAATTAATGTCGCAAGATGGAATTTCAAAATTTTCGCCCCTCTTTCTTTTTGTTTTCTTCTCTGAAGAGGTGCAACTGTTAAAGTAGCGTATATGCGACCTTTTGCTTTCTTTTTTATTTTTGTATTAAATAATAAACTATACGGCAAAATATGCAAAAAAACAGCTGTCGAGTAATATTCGCGTAACAAGCGCCATACTTTCGCAATTCCCGATGCATTTTTAATAAACAAAATAAATATAATGGTTTAGTTTCCGTATCTCTTTCGCAGTTTAATACCCTACGGTAGACCTGCGAATAAACACATAGTCGTGAGACGGTCGCATAAAGAATCGCATTTATCAGACCATTTCAAACACAAAATATTTTAAATAATTGTCTAATAATAATTGTTTTACACAAAAAGTGGGTATGCGAATATACTGCGGTTGACCTGCGAATGAATTGTGCGACATTTATTTGTCGCAATTATGTGTGTCGTAGATTATAAAATTTCCAAAAACAATTTGTTTAAATAAATTCTTCAAGTATACTACGAATGTTGTGCGGTTTGTATGCGAAATTGTTTCGAATAATTGTCGCAGTTCATTAACCTAAACTTTTGAATTTTCCAAAAATTAAATTCTACAAAAAAAAAAAAATATATTATGCACTAACTAGGGAATAATATGCGACGTTTGTATTTCGCAGAATAGAAAATTCCAAAAACAAATTGTTTTAAGAAAAAAATTATTATTCGATTATACTACGAATGGTATACGTTTGTTGTGCGTAATATTTTCGACTTATAGTCTCAGGTTCATTTCGTCGCCTAAAGAAGAATTTTCAAAAAAATTAAATTCTAAAAAAAACTATTATGCACCAAATAGGCGAATAATACACGTTGTTTTTTTGTCGCAATTATGTGTCGCAGAATAAAAAGTTTCAAAAAACAATTTTCATTTAAAACAATTCTTCGATTATACTACGAATGTTGTGCGGTTGGTTTACAAAATTGTTTCAACTAATTAACCTAAACTGTTTAGAATTTTCCAAAAATTAAATTCTACACAAAAACATATTATGCACCAACTAGGCGAATAATATGCGACGTTTGTATTTCGCAGAATAAAAGATCAAACAGAAATCCCTACACTACTGCTTTTACAGACGCTTCAACCCTAGCCGATTACGAAGTTAAAAAAAAGAAAAAAATCGAAGGACCAGCCTAAGAAAAGCTAGAACGAGGGAGCCTACGAGCTACCAAAACAGTCAAACACTAGAAAGAGGAGTTGTAGGTGGAGCTTGTTTGTGGAGTTCCAGGTAGAACTCTAGCATGAGCTCGGCTCCGACCACCACGCTCTCAATCGATGCGCAAACGGGTTCAGGGAAGAGATCCTCCTCGACCAAACACCTTCTTTTGTCAGGAAAACCTGGCCGACCACAACCTCGAGAGGATTGAGGCCAGGATTGTCTCTAACAGAGGGTCGGGCCGTTAAACCCCTACCGCCGATGCGTGCCGTTCCGACCTTCAACCTTCTCACAGTTGATTCGACAATACCCTGACCCGGAGGTTTGATCTTCATCGTCGCTGTCTCGGCATATATGTTTTTTCTGGGGGCCATGTTAATAATGTTAGATAGCGGAATTTCCGCTCGTTGAATTTTTTCCTCAGACGAATTCGGACGGTTATGAGTTCTCAATTCACACAGTAATCGTAAGGAATTGCGTCACGGGTCGAAAGAAAGAATTTTTGTAATTCTGGTTTATCTCCGGCGGACTGCTTTTCATATACAAGAGAAGGGAAAAATGAAGGGTCATTAACAAAGAGTTCTGGGGGACGGAGGAGTAGAAAGAGAAGTGGCATGATATGGATCGTAGATTACACGCTTTATAGAGCCGGATGAAACGATTCGCGTGCACGCTTTTACTGCCTAGGCATTTTGAAAAGCGGATAAGACGCCTCGAAATCAGCCGCAATGTTCCAACTGCCAGCGGTTTCTAAACCATTCAAAATTTAAATTTTAAAAATATTATGCCGTTCCAACTGTCAGCGGTTTCCAAAAATTAAATTTTACAAAAATTATTATGCACCAACTCTGCGAATAATATGCGACGTTTGTATGTCGCAGTTGTGTCGCAGAATAATTTTTCGACTAATAGTTGTGTGTATGTGGCATTTCTCATACCTGAAGAAAAAAAATAAACTAAATTAAACGATGAAAGATGAACCAAATAAAAAATAATCTTTCGAGTAGAAGTGCGAAGGGGGTATGCGAGCAATATGTTGGTGTTATATACTTAAGCTTTGCTTTAGTGGATATTACACTTGTTATTT
>CACSLK010027839.1:2075450-2091176 GCA_902706635.1 Striga hermonthica | reverse complement strand
CGACAGATTGGCCAGCTCTTATCGAATAATAGTCGGCACCTCCCGTAGAATGATTGTCGACACCTCAGAGGATATTCTGGCTATAACATTAGCCATTTCAGCCCGTACGCACGCGTGAATATCCTCAATAAAGGTCGACCCATCTGTTGGCCTCGCCTCCTTTCGGTGCACAGTGACGGCGGAAATTTGAGATTGCAGAGCTGGCGTGGACGGCAATGCCGAGTCTTGCATATGGCGACTGGCCGGGTTAACCCGTCGCAAAAATCGTGGCCCTTGAACATTGAAATTCGAGAGGTCCAACATACCAATCTCATCCTCATTCAGCGGTAGTGTCTCAATCACCTCCAACTAAATTTAACAGCTTCAGTATGGGGTGCCACCCTATTTCGGTGCAGTTGCGATGTTTGACTACGGGGTTGAGACGTTACATGTTAAGTGTTGTCGTCACCCCCTCGCCTTTGTGTCGAGGGAACTCGTGGATTATTAGATGTTACCGGAATAACAGACTGTCCGGGTGCAATTACGGACGCTCCAGGCACAGTTTGAGCCATTAAACTGGCAAAACCTTTAGCAAATTCTGGATTTTGGAACAGAGTGGCAAAATCTGGCATGGTTGTAATAGTTGTGGTTCGCCCAGCAGATTGAGCAGCACCACGGCTAAAACCATCTCTTTAAGTATGACCGCGTTGTTCTGAATGAGACATGACTTGGGAAACAACGTTGTGTTAAGAATAGGATGCAATTAATTGTAAAGTCGTCGGAGATTAACCTCAAATAACTTATGAGCCCTCATTCTATCGCCAAATTGTTGTTATGTAGATGTTAACAACGTACATAATAATTGCGAGATGATGATTTGTGGTAATTTATACGGAAATTAATGATAAACATGCATCAAGACACACACAACGGCCCCGGTTTGGTGTAAACCGAGGTGTAAGGAAATTAATGATAAACATGAAAAAACTACTACTACGCTTCATTTCATTGAATGACGCACTTCAACTCATAGAATCATCATACATGATGACTTCAAACTCTACCTACATGTTTTAACTTCCACTATTTTTCATCAAAATCATGCGTGAACGATCCACGTGTCATGGTAGACATCAAAGACTAGAGAAATCACGATTCTTAAAATAGTATCTGTTTTAGCCAAATTAGTACCGCATCTTCTTCTACGTGTACCTCTTTTTGATCGATTAGTACCTATTTTTCTAAACGAAAAATGATCATTTCAATTTTGGTCAACGTTTACAAAAAGTAGTACCAGACATAGAGTAATCTAGTAGCAGTTTTATATTGTTGTAGTACCTGATATTGGGTCTTTAGTACCAATTGTAATGAACACATACAAACACCGAATTTCGGCCTCAAATGATGTTTATATGGCCAGAATACTCCCACATTAGTTTATATGAGATTTAAAATGTTTTTAGTTGAGTTTAATCATTTAATAGTCATGAACTCGACTCACTAATGAGAAAACACTACTAATACACTTCATTTCATTGAATGACACACTTCATCTCATAGAATCATCATACATGACTACTCCAAATTCTACATATATGTTTTAACTTTCACTATTTTTTCATCCAAATCACCCGTGAATGATCACCTGTCGTAGTAGACATGAAGGTTTAGAGGAATCACAATTCTTCAAATAGTAAGTATGGCTATATCAACATGTTTTATCCAAAATAGTACCGCATCTTCTTCTACGTGATACCTCTTTTTGATCGATTAATACCTTTATTTTTGAACGAAAATGGATTATTTCAATTTTGGTTAATATTTACAAAAAGTAGTACCAGACATAGAGTAAGATAGTACCAGTTTTATATTGTTGTAGTACCTGATATTGGGTCTTTAGTACCACTTGTAATGAACACATAAAAACACCAAATATCGGTCTCAAATGATGTTTATATGACCCATAATCATTCTCACATTAGTTTATATGAGATTTTAAATGTTTTTAGTTGACTTTAATTGTAAAATGGTCATGAACTCAAAACAATAATGAGAAAACACTACTAATACACATAATTTCATTGAGTTAGACAATACCCATTAAATGGTAGTATAGGACCCAGTATCGCGTAATCAGTACCAATTCCAATGAACATAAATACACATTGAATTTTGGTCTTAACTTATGTTTATATTACTCTAAATCACTTACAAATTAGTTTTATGAGTACTTGAATTTGTTTAATTAAGTTTACTCGACAAGTGGTCGTGAACTCAATAGAGCTTTATTTTTAAAATTTAGAAATATTTTGATTTTATTTTTAGATAATTTTCATTTTATGTAAACAAATTTGTCTTTTAATTTCAATATAAATAAAAAATCATCCATTCATATATCCACAACCGCAACATTCCATATTTATTGCAATTAAAATCACTTAGACGACACATTCTATATATGAAACTGATAAACATGATGTATCACGCATTAAATTGGTTGATATCCTATCATAGTATTTATTTGTTTTCTTTTTAAAAAATAAATTATGTG
Source organism: Striga hermonthica (assembly GCA_902706635.1). Classification (NCBI taxonomy): domain Eukaryota; kingdom Viridiplantae; phylum Streptophyta; class Magnoliopsida; order Lamiales; family Orobanchaceae; genus Striga; species Striga hermonthica. The sequence goes on along the minus strand of CACSLK010027839.1, from coordinate 2,088,646 downwards.
CTTAATTTTTAACGAATAAATATTTAAAATTTTAATCCTTCTTGACGTAAGGGAATTCTCTCGAAGGGGAGCGATTCTATTCTCTCATCGGAGAGCATTTCTTTCGATTTCTCGTGCTGATCTCTTGCAAATCCACTTATTGTTCGCAGATTGATTTTCCTCTTCTCTTCTTCTTTCCTATTCCTTCAATCTCTGGAAAATTTTCTCTAATTCGAAGGCCAAAATTATAATTGGGGCTAGGGCTCCTAATTTCAAATGGGATCAAAAAATTGCATTGGGCAAGACGAAGAGCTTGCCCAGAGATTGAAAAGCGTCTCTCTTCTAGCCGGGAAAACAATATTATTGAGATAGCTTAAGAAGACATCAGAGTTAGTGATGAGGAATGCCACAGGAGCCTCTTTGGCAAAATCATAGGAGACAGGAAGGCAAATTGGATAGGGCTCAACCATGAGTTAGATATGAAGATTACAACAGATGATGGAGGTAAAGGAGGTTGGGATAATTTTTTTTCAATTTATTTTTCAAAGCAGAGACGATTTGGAAAGAGTGGTAAAAGGGGTAAACTGGATGTTTGAAAACTAGTACTTAGTTCTTTCAGAATGGCAACAAGGTCTCACCAGCAACCACAAGGCTTTTCAAAAACTGAAGCTATAGGTGCAAGTATTCAATGTCCCACTCAATTGGCTCAGTACAGATGTAGGTCTGAAGATAGGGACTGTATTTGAAGCTGTAAATAATGTGGTTGTGGTTGGAGCTGGGAATCACGGAGGTAGAATATTGAGGTTGCTAGTCACGGTGAATTTACAGGAGGCTTTACCAAGAAGTGCTAATCTGAGATTGGGGGGCAAAACAGTCAATGCTGGTTTCAAATACGAAAAATTGGTCAACCATTGCCACTACTGTGGATACATTGGACATCTAGAGCGCAGCTGCACAAAAAGAATGGAGGACATTCGCAACAATATGGTCAAAGAGAGCCAATATGGGGACTGGATGAGAGCTGTAGATGGCTATCATTAGGCAGGGACTATCTCATCTGAATCAAAAAGCCTGCAGAAATCAGAGAAGCCCTCCTCCCCAAATGTGGAAACAACCATTCCTACTTCAAGTAGTCATGTAGAGGAAAGCCAGCAAATACAACCAACTGATAAAAGCCCCCAAATAAATCCCACAGACCTAACACCAGATAACACCAATAACCTTGCCATTATTCCTCACCAGTCAAACAGCCAAAACACTCAAACCACAGACCTCATTCCCATAATGCCTCTACCATCCAACCTTCAAACAAAAAAACCAAAAGCTATGTAAATCGAAACATATTTTTCCAATCAGAACCCTAAGAAGTAGCCACTACTCTGAAACAAAGGCAAACCAAAATGTGGAAGAGATCTTCCACAAAAGAAGGAATGTTAACAAGACAGGAAGGAGAATCAAACCAATACAACTCTCTTTCAAGTGGCAAAAGGACCAGAGCAACATCAGAAAGCTTTAAGACAACCCAAGAAGATGCATCACAGCAACATAACCAAGAGGGAAGAAAGAAGGTGAAAGGCATAATTGAGAAGGTGGGGGTGGCCAGCCTTGAGTGGCACCCAAGTGAACGATGTTAGCTGCGGTGTGGAACTGTAGAGGACTGGGTGGGCCCTCTATAGTTTCCCAAATACGAGAGTCATATAGGACTCACCACCCGACATTTATATTTCTCCCAGAAACTAAGAAACAGTCTGCATTTGTCAAAATGGTAGTTAGAAAGTTGGGATTTGAAAATAGATGCTTAATAGTCAATCCTTCTGGCTGCAGTGGAGGCTTGTTATTGATGTGGACAGTGGAAGTTCAAATACACAAGGTCATGACCACTGACTTCTACATAGCTGTGCAGTACTCACTGTCCAATTAAGGGAAATATTAGAGGATCTTTGTATGCATGAACACTTGCAATAAAATCAGAAATAATCAATGGAGACAACTGGAAGCAGATAAAACTAATTGGGGATCAAAATGGTTCATAATAAGTGACTGGAACGATTTGCTGAATAGAGAGGATAAGAGAGGAGGGATAACAAGATCTAAAAGAAGTTTGCAAGGATTCAGAGGCTTCATTTATGCCATGGAGGTGGAAGAAACCAGAATGGAAGGATATAGATACACATGGTGCAACAACAGAAGCTAAGAGGGCATGGTTGAAGAGAGATTAGACAGAGGGTTTGATGGACTGGATGACTGAATTCCCCAATGTATATATCATGAATAAAGCAAGTAGTGGCTCAGACCATTCTATGATCCTTCTCAACACAGGAATTAGAAAAGAAAGGCTCAAGAACCAGTTCCACTTTGACAAAAGATGGCTCACCAGGGAAGGCATAAAGGAGGTAGTACAACAAGCTTGGCCAATACCCACTAAATGCACACCTTTCTACAAACTGAAGGAGAAGATCAAAAACACTAGAAAGGCCTTGCTCATTTGGAGTGCCAACTTTAAAACACAGAACCAATCTCAAATTGAAAGCTTACAAGGAAACTAGAAGAATTACAAGAAGGCAGACTCACTGATGACTGGGAAGTTTGGAACTCCACAAGAAAAGAACTGGAAAAGGCTCATAAAATGGAGGAACTCTTTTGGCAGCAGAAGGCCAGAATTCACTGGCTCAGAGAGGGCAACAAGAATACCAGATTCTTCCATACCTACACATTATCAAGAAAAAAGCAAAATGCCATAACCAGGCTGCTCACTCACACAAACAGAGAATGCACAACAACACAACAAATCCAAGCCCAAATAGCTGACTTCTATTCCACCTTATTCTCTTAAGAAGGTTCATGGAGAGAAGATTCAATGTTGCATTTGATCAAACCTTCTATCACCCCTGAGGACAGCCAGTTTCTTCTCAAGCAGGTGGATGAGGATGAGATCAGAACTGCCCTATTTAGTCTCAATCAAGAAAAATCACCAGGAGAAGACGGTATGAAGACTTTATTTTATCAACAATTTTGGGATGTCATTAAATTTTATCTCATTGAGGTTGTGTCAAGTTTTTTTAATGAAAAGGGCTCCTTGCTAGAATATTGGAATCATACTATTTTGACCTTGATTCCTAAATGCCCAAACCCAGAAACTCTTTCTCAATTCAGGCCAATTAGTCTTTGCACAGTTGTGTACAAAATTTTTTCAAAAATATTGGCCCAAAGGCTCCAATCTTGCCTGAATTCATGCATCAGCTTATCTCAAGCTGCATTTCTTAAAGGAAGGCAGATATTCGATAATATGATAATAGGGCAAGAAGCTTTTCATTTTTTGGACAGACATTCATCAGGAAAAAAATATCTCATGGTATTGAAGCTTGATCTTGTTAAAACATTTGATCGAGTTGAGTGGATGTGCATAAAGAAAATTATGTTGCAAATGGGGATTCATCAGGATTTTGTGCATTTAATCATGGTCTGCATCTCTTCAAGCACCTTCTCTTTCAAAATTAATGGAACAGTTAGTGGCTTTTTAAATCCTTCAAGAGGAATTTGGCAAGGAGACCCATTATCCCCATACTTGTTCATTATAGTGGCTGAACGCTATCTGCCCTCATTACTAATGCCATTGAAACAAGAGATCTGGTGGGTTTGAAATTATCAAAAGATGGCCCTTTCATCTCACATCTGCTCTTTGCAGACGATTCACTTTTCTTTTGCAGATCTAGCAATGGGCTATTATTTTGCTCAACCTCTTGGAAAGATACAGAATTTTTACAGGGTAAAGGGTCAATTTGCAGAAATCAGCAATTTGCTTCAGTAAAAATACTTCTGCCTACCTTCAGGAAAGAATCTGTCAGACCTTGCAAGGCATATCAGCACACAAATCCACAAGGTAATTAGGGCTCCCCTTAGGAATTGGTAAATCCAAAAGCGAAGCCTTTCATTTTGTTTTAGATTCAGTGAAATCAAAGCTTCATAACTGGAAATCAAAATTACTCTCTCAGGCTGGTAAGGAAGTACTATTAAAAGCTGTAATTCAATCATTGCCAATATATTCCATGTCATGTTTCAGACTACCATCAGCTTTATGTGATGAAATTTCAATGCTATGCTCTTACTTTTGGTGGAGAAAAGGAGATACTCAATCTGGAGGCATACGCTGGAGAAATTGGAGCCATCTCACATTACCAAAGGAATCAGGAGGCCTGGGATTCATTGACATCAAAAATTTTAATATTGCACTCATATGCAAGCAACTTTGGAGGCTGACCACTCAGCCACAACTCTTAGTGAGCAGGATCTTGAAAGACATGTACTATCCCCATTGCTCAATATTTGAGGCTGTGAAAACCCAAAATTGTTCTTGGCTTTGGTCAAATTGGCTTGAGATTCTACCAACTTTTGCAAGAGGCTTTGCTGTTGAAATCAGGAATGGGGCTAAAACCAGACTAGATGATGTAAATTGGGTGCCTGACTTAGTGAACTCTAAGCCACAGCTCCTGGAAATTGCTAAAGGGCACATCACATCGGTGAAGGAGCTATTAAATGAATCAGGAGATGGATGGAACAAATGGTTGGTGGAACAATTATATAATGCCAATGATAATGCAGCAATCCTCAAAATAAAAACTATCAAGCCAGGACTTGAAGACATATTCTACTGGAAGCTTAATAAGAAAGAGGAGTTTACTATGTCAAGTACCTGCTCTTATCTTTATAGACAAAAGCTTCTCTCCTTAGATATTCTTGGAAGCAGCACTAATTCAGGTAATCTTCATGATGTTGCATTCTCTAAATTTTGGAATCTGAAGGTTAATGCTAAAGTAAAACATTTTCTATGGAGATGTCTATCTGGAACATTACCTGTTAAAACAAACTTGGCCAAGACGGGAATGAAACTGGACATAATTTGTCACAGCTGTGGAGAAGCTCCTGAAACAAGCATGTGCTTTTCCAGTGTCCATTAGCATCAAGAGTCTGGCAAATCTCACCTATCACTTGGACAGGAACTTCTACAGTATCCTCTTTCATACATTGGTGGCACCTCATCTGCACATTAGGAACTTCCAAACTAGCCAAAGCCAGAGTCCAACTTACTACATATTTGCTTTCGTGGTTATGGAAAACACGAAACTTGTGGCTATTCCAAAAGAGAATATGCCTGCCCATGTGATTATCAAATCAGCCCAAGAAGAATGGATGGAGTTCTGCCAATTACATAGCTTATAGGCTTGTTATTTCAGTTTCTTTCTGATTTGTTAAATGTTGGTTTTAGTTGATCTTTTAGTCTGTGCATTTTATGTTTTGGTCATCTTGTTAACTCTCTAGGCCTTGTGGCAGTGGAGAGTTTAGCAGAGGTAGTTGGTTTATTTTCTTTGTTCTAGGTCGCTCTGAGCGTGTCATCCCAGTTTTATTTTCGGGTATGGCCCGTTGTATTCGAACATTGTATATTTGATCCGAAGTTATAATACCTCTATCGTTTTGAAAAAAAAAAAAATCCTTCTTGACGCACGGGGTTTCACAATAAATAATATAATCTCGCCTTAACGGCCCTTTATATTGAAGTTATATTCCTTTTGGTGTTTTAAAATGTTTATAACGTAATTCGTCGCATTTTGGCTCTTATACTACGCACCGTAATAGAAATTTGTGTTGCGTAAGCTATTAGAGTATAAAATTTTGTTTGTTAGAAGTATCGTAAAAAAATTTGTTTGTTAGAAATATCAAACATTTCATATAATAAAATTGAGTTGTTAATTTAAAAAATTATTTTGATAATCTTATATGACACTATTTAGAATAAGATAATAGTTGAGTACTATGATTAATGAAATGAGGGCGATTTTATTTTGGCATGAAATATCCAAATTTAAATTACATGAATTTAATTTGCTATGGATAGAAGTGTATTTGTTTTTGAAAATAAAATAAGTGGTATGAATTTTATTTGGTATGAGTATGAAAATTGAATTTTAGGTTGATTTGTTGTAAAATCAAGGTGATATAATTATCAGTTTAGCATATTCCTATAATTACTTGTCATAAGATATTAATTATAATTTTATAAATAGTCCCGATATATAATTTTCGATGTCCTGAGCCTAAGTGGCAGACTCCTATGTTTCAAAAGTTTATTTGACATAATTATATGCTTTGTATCGACAAATATACATGTTCGGTTTTAGGCTAGAGAATTACCATAAACTATTTTAGTTTTTTTTTTTTTTTTTTTCTCAAGTTACCATATATTATTCTTACTCTTTCTTATTTAATTCATGTAATAATTGTTATAATAAAGATGTATTCTTTTTATTTTTAAATCTTTATAATTTCTAATTTTTATATGTTATATCTCAAAATAACATACTCTAATCATCTTCGATTTGACATCCATATTGCATATATAAAATAAAAAATAATTACATCTATCATTATAAATAAAACTATATTTATTAAAAAAATAATTCCAACAATATGAATACAACCTAAATTATTTTAAAACAAATATAATAAGAATCTAATTCAGTAATACACCATAAAATAATCATTTTAATGCATTTTAGCATAGATTTGAAATAAAATAAGAAAATTAATTGCAAAAATTCGGACCCCATTTTTGAATTATTTATTACTTTGTTGGATATTCATAATTTTTATAATTTTAAAATATAAAAATAAATTATTTTAGTTTTTCTATTGTACAAATATTAATATATTTACGTACTCGTGTAGTACACAGGTATCATACTAGTTGATATATATTCCTCTTGAAAATTAGGTAGATCTTTGAATAAATGTATTTTAATAGAATTAAAAATTAAAAATTTCATTCTAAAAAATTAGTTGATAAATTTTGAACAACAAAAATATAGATTTATAGATTTATTATAATATAGATTTATATGAAAAGATTAATAAAATATAATATTTTTGTTGGATAATTTATGCAAAAATAAATTTACATTAATCCCCCCTATATATTAATCCAGAACGCGCTGAGCCTACGTGGCTGCTTTTGGTGCTTCGGAATCCTATGCGGCAAAATTACATGTTTCGTTATTAGGCTTGGGTAAATTTTAATTTAATTTCAAACCAAAAATAATTAGGTTCGGATTACCATAAATATATTGATTATTTATGGTCATGTTACATGTATTAATTGCATTTTAATATTATTCCTTATTATAACTATTGAATTGTATATATATTTTTAAAGTTAATAACTTTTGTATTTTTTTTATCAGTTTTACATATGTAATATATCAAATTATTCTTCTTTTGATGAGCTTCGATTTAACATTCATATTGTATGTATAAAAAAAATTAATAACAATAATAAAATTATTTTTAATATTAATTAGAAAAATAAAATTATTTATCAACTAATATATTTATATTTCAAGTAGTTATATGATATAAGTTATAAAAATAATATAATATATCACATGTAAGTTATAAGTAACACATATCATTCTAAAATATAGAGTAATATATTTTTTTATAAAACTGTAAACTAGATTTTTATAGTTTTCTCATTAATTTTAAAATTTAAGAATAATTTTTTAACAAGCACCCGTGTAATCCACGGGTGTTGTACTAGTTAATAATAAATTTAGAAAAATTAGTAGTAGAAGATGATAAAAGGAAAATAATAAAAAATTATATGAAAAGAGAGAGAAATAATAATAAAAAATTAACAAAGATTGTAGTAGAAAAGAAAGAGAGAGAAATAATAAAATAATATGTAAAGTTAGGTTGGTAGTGTGGTGATGTCATTTGTATTTTTATTGGTTAATTGCTAAATAAACCTTAACATTTTTGCGTTTGACAATTTTATTTCAATCTTTCGGTAATTGCAATATAATCTCGACCTCAATTTTTTTGAGGAGGAACTTTCCTCAGTCTGCCCACTTACTCTGCACGTGGCACATTAACAAGGATGTGGAAGACAAACTCTACATGCTGCTTGGAAAAAATAAAAAATAGCTCAGAGTTTCTTGCGCGGTAGGTGGAAGGCGATTGCCGATCCCGGTACAGTTGATGAGTACGACACGGTCGTAGCCCAATTGCGTGTCAAATACCGGAATCATGTAGAAGTATTAGATTATGTCGAGCAGACTTGGTGTAACACCCCGCTTTTCGTACATTGAATTTCTAGAATAAATTTTTCTTTTTTTGAAAACTTTACTTGAACTCAAGGTGCTACTCACTTTGAAAAATATTGCATACGTGAACCTTTTCATGAACATAAACATTCCATACATGAACATAGAACATTTCATGGCGTTGCCTTGAGAACTTACACTTTAACTTGACTTGCATGAACCATAACTTATTTCATAAAATAAACTTTGCATAGCGGAAGCTTTTAAAACATAACTATCATAATCATAAAAACATGTGACCACCCTCGCCATCGCTCCTTTGCCAGCTCGCCAAAAACCTGGGTGTGGAAAACAAATAGGGTGAGCATTTCCACTTACTCCGTGAAAGATCCCTCTACGTTATCATCCTAATCAACTATAAAGCATGAAATCGTTTTCGTATACTCCACATAATCATGAGCTCCCGACGAGTGGTGACCCACAAGTCGAAAGACTTTCTTGCTTCTACAACCCTATTAGACAACTAAACACTAGAGTCTTTGCATGCAGGCGATTACATTCTTGTCACATTCCCACCACTCATCAAACTTCTTATACCACTTTATGGTGGTGGAAGAACAATGCCTCTCGCAGATGACACGGCCAATTAGGCTTGATGAGAGTACCTTTCAATAGGTTGAAGGAAGATAGCCTTTCACTAGGCTCCGTACAGTCTTATCGACGGGGACAACCGTTCGAAGAGTGCACCAACGAAGGTTACACATAATCAGTTACACCCTCTAACCCTAGCACTTATCTACCCTCTAGAGTTATAGTCCGTGAACCTTGGTACTGCAACAAACGACTTGCTCGAATGTTGGAACATTGTATAAACATGGGTACTATGCAAGCTACTTAACTTCATTCATAGCATAGATAATTAAAGAGGATTAATAAAGTAGAACTTCCTCCACCTTTTCAGTAGAATGCTCGGCTTAGACTTGAACTTGACTTTGAACGAAACTCGAGGGCTCGACTCCTCGTAAAACTACATTCATTGGGGTCATGTCTTAGCGTCTTAACATGGAACTTATTCTTATACTTATACTTATACTTATAATCATACATAAGCTTTAGAAAAACTTTGCTCGCTTGGCTTCGCCTTGCTTGCATTCTTTTGAAAAACATTCTTACTTAAAGCATTTGGACAATTGAACTCTTAGCTTGCTTGCCTAAGGACACTTTTTAATCATCTAAGGTTCATCATGATCTCACTCAATGCTTTACAGCTCATTCATGTCATATAAGCATGCTTAATAAACATAAGGCTCACTTAAACAATTACACTTAATCCTTTGACAAAACTTAACACGTGCTGCATTTTTAAAACGAGTATATCTTTCAACATACAAGTCACATTAACATGATTCAAGTCTCATATTGCTCCTAAGACATGGTACTACTACTTTAATTTAGCACTCAAAAGCAAATAAAGTCATATACATGGTCCAAAACCAGCAAACATTCAAAGCTAAAATACTGTCCATAACTTTAAAATAAATTCATGCGCGGTTTTACGAAAACAGGTATCATTCACTACTCGGACCATATTTTTGCTTGATTCCAGAACCACATGAAAGGTAACACATAGAACTATAATTTCAATGTAGACTTCAGGTTCATTTGAGCAAATTATCATATCATAAACACACAAAACATCCAAGCTTAACTGCAGCCGGATTTAAGAAAAACTGCTTGCGCAGTCCATTTTGTAAAAATCATAACTTATTCGTTTTAAGTCGAAATTGCACGATTCCAAAGCTCACGTAAACACAACTGAACGAACTACATATCATATACAGAACTCGAAAACCGAAAATAACATCTCAGGGGCCTAAATTGCTTCCGAACAGACAGCACGAAAATGACAATTACACATGAAATCATAACCTAATTATCCGAACTTCATATCATCTCGAAAGCAACCTAAAGCATGGGTTCTAGGCACGTTTATCACACAATAAGACACGATTATGCACACATAAATTGACAACAAATAACCCTATGCACATATCATTCAATCAATTCTTTCGGAAGCCCGGCAAGGCTCCGACCAATTCCACCTCAACAATAACTCAACAATTATTTACTCGGACCTTAAGCAAGCATACGAGATTCAATTATCAAGTCTTAACACATTAATAATTCTTACGTTATTAACCGAATTCAAATTAACAGTCCAAGTAGGTTAAGGCGTTAGGGTTTTACCGCTTGGGAAAAGACTAACGGTTCGAAAGAGGGCTTGGTTGAACTTGGCCGTGTACGAGGAGGGGTTGTTCGTGGCTGAGGAGGCGGCTTGCTGCAGTGGCTGTGGCTTGCTGCGGTGACGAAAGGTTGCAGAGGTGCTGCTTCACGGTGGCTGGGACGCGGCGGACTGCGTCGGCTACGTTTAACGCTCCGACGGAACTTGGCGGGGCTCAACGGCTACAATGGGTACTCTGACGGAACTCCTCGGGTCCCGACAGCGTTGCTTCGTGGAGGGCTGCTCGCTGCTGCGCAAATCGCCGGAAAACGCAGAGAAAGGGCGGTGATTGTTGCTTACGGTGGTGGCTCGCGGAGAGGGAGGAGGACGACGGTGCTGCGCTGCGATGGAGGACCTGCTCGACTTAGATGGAGCTTCGTGGAGGGCTCGCTGCGATCGTGGAGGATGGTGGTCGGCGATGGAGGCGGGGCCTGCGCGAACGGTGAAGATGGTGATGGTGATCGATGGTGGTGACGATGAACGATGGTGATGGTGAAGCTGGGGAAGAAGGTAGTCGATGATGATGATGGGATGATGAAGACGATGAAAGCTTCGGGAAATTAAAAAAAAAAAGGAAGAGGGCCGAGAGATGAGAGAGATCGGTGAGAGAGATAGAGATAAAGGGAAGAGATTTGTAATGTGTGGGGTTTGATACCGTATTTAAAAAGAACTCTTGCATGATAAAACTAGGTATCTGATAACAATTAGGATTCTTGTTGCTTGGATGAGGGATGAAAATATCGTAAGGTCTTGAGCTTTCATCTGGCTTAGGAAAAGTGGACTGTTATTTGAGCTCAATTTATCATCTTAATATTTATTATCTTCATTAATACATTAAAATTATATTAATTAAATTAAGCCATTTCATAATTAAAATTATATTAATATTATTGCATTTAATATTTGGGAAAATTAAATAGATGAGGACATCTAAATAATTCCCTTTTTAATCATTAACTTGATAAATAAATGAGTGTGGACACTCACTTAATTATCACATAAAATCGAGCTTACAATAAAATAAAAATAACTTTATAAATCATTAAATTAAACATAAATAATATCCATGAAAATATTACTTAAGCATAAAATGAATGACATGAGTTTGGGGTGTTACACTTGGTTAGTCCACAAGGAGAAGTTCGTGAAAGCTTGGACTAACCGGGTAACACATCTTGGCAACACAACTTCATGTAGGGTGGAGAGTGCACACTCTGTGTTGAAGCGGTGACTTCACACGTCGACCAGCGCGCTCGATACAGTGTGGCAGAAGATTGATGCATAGATCCAGTCCCAGATGACTGGAATAAGGTACATTCCTTATTTTTAACTGTATTAGATCGTTTCATATATATTAGAATTCTTGGTATTTCGTTTTATTTATAAATATAAATATAATATTTTGTAATATATTATCAGGACAACGCTTGAGTCTTCGAAACTTAGGAGGTATACGGGGTTTACGGGATTTCCTTTCGCGTGCTTGACACTGAGGGTCTCGCATTACTGTCTGGACATATTGAACTCTAAGATGACGAGGATGCAAGCCTTGAGCTATGAAGTTTACGAGCACTGCGGTTGTGTATTGCTTACCACTCATGGAATTCCTTGTGCCTGTACGCTTCGTATGGTATTTGATTCTGACCTTTCGGTTGAATTGAGTGATATCCACGAGTTCTGGAAGACACTAGAGATGTTACACCCAGGTAATTAATGGTTAATGTTTCATTTACAATTTTCTACTTTCTAATTTATTGTTAATTCATTGAATTTTTTTTCCGTACACACTTGTAGGGACAGATTGCCAGAGCCAAGATAACCAGAGGCAGGATAACCAGGGGCAGGATAACCAGAGTACATGGACAAATGTTGATGTATTTCAGACGTTTGTCCAAGAGATCGTGAGTCGAGGTCGGGACTTGCGAGTTTAACAGAGCCGAAATATGTGAATTCGCGACTCGCGATTTCATCTCGCGAGTCGCGACTGTACCAATAACTTGTGATAACACCCTATTTAATAACAAACAACAATAAATACGTAAATTATTTACCTGAGGATCCAGTGCTAGCAAAACGCCCCCCAGCCTGTCGTGGAGGAGCAGGATGAACAGGCCGTGAAGGAGCCGCAGGCTGCACAAGAACCGTAGCCTGTGCAGGAATATCGTCATCGCCCTCATCATATGAAGATGCCGACTCGTCAGAATCCTCAGCCATCTGGGCTACCGACTCATCAACATAGTATCCCTGCTGACCATCCGGTGCTGGTGCTGGTGCAGGGGGTATCGAGCTGCCTGACTGGCCAGCAAAAACATATCTATGTTGACTGAGCTCGTACAGTGGTGGTGCAGCATATCCCTGCTGACCAACTGGTACTGGTGGTGTACCATATCCCCTCTGACCAGCTGGTAGAGGTGTCTGGAGTCTCGAACTGCCTGCCTGGCCAGTCTGTACCCTCCGAGCCTCTTGGATAATGAATTCTCGATCCCGACGAGCGGACGCAGTTACACCCCGTTGCTTCTGGTGTCGGTGTCCAGATTCGTCAATATACTCATCCATCTCGTCGTCGTTCCTATCAGATTGTTCAGGCCTAGCAATACCCTAAATCACCAATTTAAAATAAAAATTAATAAATATATATATATATATTTTTTAATTTTGTAAATATTTTTTTTTAAAATTTAATTTTTAAAGTCAAATTAAATTGATTAATTTACTTATAATAACATATTAAGTTAACATTAATAACTTATTAATCAATTTCAAATTTAATAAATATTGTAATAACTATTATAATAGTAATTAACTAATTTATAATATTCACTAATTTTTTTGTTTGTTATAAT
>CACSLK010027839.1:2041051-2056260 GCA_902706635.1 Striga hermonthica | reverse complement strand
AAAAATAATATCGGAACCAAAATATTATTAATACTGATAAAAGTCGGGATATTACAGACACTCTCCACGATGGGGTCGTCCACAAGTAGCACATGGTGGAATCTGCTGTGGCCTGACTGCACCTGGTTGTCTCGGACGGTTCCTTCTGTCAATCTAAAAGCCTCTCCCCTTTCTCTTCTTGTCCTTCGGTTGTTGGGCAGCAGCTGGTTGAACTGGTGGGCTAAGGATGAGTGGGCAGGGGCAATTGGCTGAAGACGATCGTGGTTGGCCTCCCTCCGGATGCTGGCGTCAACTTCCTGGGCTATGGTGACAGTACGGGCATAGGACTGAACTCCATGGCCTACAATGTTATAACGGACTACTGGCAAAAGCCCGTCAGTGAAACGTCTCGATCTCTTTGCTTCTGTGCTCACCAGATTGGGAACAAAGGCTCCGAGTCGAGTGAACTCTCGCTCGTACTCGTCTACTGAACGAGTATCCTGTTGGAGTGCCAGAAATTGACGCTCCATTTCGGCTCGATAGTACGCGGGATAATATTTCTCACGAATCAACTCCTTGAACCTGTCCCACGTACAACCTTCCATTTCACCTGGACACATTCCCCAGTAGGCGTTCCACCAGAGACGTGCGTCACCCGTCAATTGGATCTTTGTGCATAGAACGCAATAATGCTCGGGAAAGTCCATGACCTCGAAAATCATTTCAAGGCCCTGAACCCATTCGTCAACGACTCAAGGATCTCCCTGGCCCGAGAATTACAGTGGCCTGGGGGACCGCCGGATGATCTGGCTCCCTACGTGGCGGCATCTGAATATTGGAAGTGTTTAACATTATCAGACACGGGAAAAGTACTTTAACTGATGAATAAGGCACACAAATCTCTTGACAAGTTGCTAAACATGTGTAATATCCCATTCAGTTAAGTATCAGTTTATCTTCAAAATCGATATATTTTGAGGGTAAATAAGTTAAGAAATTGAAGTTTTTAAGTCACACGGGTCGTGTGGGTAGCCACACGGGTCGTGTGAAGCCACACGAGTCGTGTGACAAGTCACATGAGTCGTGTGACGCAAAGCATATTTCAAGTTAAGCTTCGGCTTTGTCACACGAGTCGTGTGACCAAGTCACACGAGTCGTGTGACTAGTCACACGGGTCGTGTGACTGACAAAAATGAGCAGATTGTCATTAGTACGTTTTTTATGCCAACTAAAGTGTATTTTGAGCAATTAAATATGCTTAGCTGATAATTTGAAATGTTTGGTAAGGACTTGTTTAAGTGATTAACTTTTACAAGTTTAAATTGTTTAATTTGTTAATTTCTTCACTCAAAATAATTTATTCCAAAGTTTTGGCTATAAATAGAGGCTTCAAAAATCAGATTTTTACACCAAAGTAAAGTATTAAAGTTATATTGAGAGTTTAAGTGAGGAGAAGTATTTTGGAGTAAAGGATTTTCAAGATATTCAAGTTCATATTCAAGTTCATATCAAGTCTTTCAAATTTCAATTCCTTGAAGGAGGTAATTCATGCTTGTATTTGATGATTGAATCATGTTATTAGCAAAGCATGATTAGTATAAGTGATTTAAGTATTTGATATCATGCATGAGTTATAAATTGAGTAATGATTTAGTTTATGTTGGCATAATAGTATCAATTTCATGTTATTGATATGAGTTATCATGATGAGAAGTTGATAAAGTTATAAGTTGATAGCTTAATATGATGTGTTATTCATATTAAGTGTAAGAGTATGAGTTTCACAGTTGATGATGAGTAAATTAATAAGTTTAGCATCAAAATGTTGATAAGCATGCAATTGCATAAATTGTGCAAGTTTAGATTTAACATGCTGAGTGAACATGTTGATATCATAATTTAATTTTATGATTGAGTTATAAGGATGAGCAAGTTTAATTGTTATAAATCATGAGTTAAGTTTGATGTTGGTAAGTTGAATATGTTGAGTTATGTATGTGAATTTTGAGTTATTTCACTTACAAGTTTTGTAAGCCAACATCTAAGTAATAAGGCAAGATTTATATGAGTTGAGTTTTATCTTTGGATGAAGTTCATCAAGGGTTTGATTTATTCAATGTATTATGTCATTCGAGCTATAGCAAATCTAAGGAATTATCTTTAAGATTCGGATATGTTATCAGTTAAAGTTAAGAATCTCAATATCCTATTGAGAATACTATGTGCATAGTACTTAGTATATTTGTTTATATTTTTATATAGTTGCAGATACAGCTACCAGTACAACACTTACAATTTTCAAAAGTTTTCAAGAAAGAAAGGTGGGAAACCAGACTGGGTAGTACATTGAGTATAATAGCTAGATCATGTTCAAAGGTATGTATATGAGTTAAAGTTATGCTTGGGGTGGAGGCGCAGTAGCCCTAATTAGCCATCCTAAGTAAGTTAAAGACTCGCCCAGTCCAGACTGGGTTTTGGGGAGGCAGCCCCCAATATGTGATCACGTGAGAACCGGCAGTACGGTAGTTGCAAAGTTCAGTTAAAGTTATCGGACCAAGGTCCGGGAGAAGCTTATATATACCTGTGATCATGATATTGATATTATTATTAATGTTTACTTTAGTATGAGCTTGTACAGAGTACAGTTAATTAGTACTCACGTCCCACTATTATCATTTTCAGGTAACAACGTCGGGCCGAGGTTGTGAGTCAAGCTGTTGTGGTGTCGGTTGTGCTTTCAGTTGTGCATTTAGTTGTGCATTCAGTTGTGAGTTTATTAAAGTTTGATTGTGAAATACAATAAGGCATCGGTTTGTAAATGCCACGCTTAAAGACTTCCGCTATGTATATTAAATTTGAACTTGTGTGATTTGAAGTTTGATAATTAAGTAAAGTTTCTGTTTAATATTATAAATGAGTTTAGCTTCACACTTGTTCAAAATGTTAAATCTTTTTTATCGAGTTTAAAAAACAGATTTTAAAAGAAGTTAAGTTTTTAGTAGCATTCCGAGTTAAGAATATTTCGATAAAGTTATAAGTATGTTTCGAAATAAGTTACGAAAAATTTACTCTGATGAGCGGGGTGTTACAGTTGGTATCAGAGCTAAAGTTCAAACGCTCTGTATACTAAAAGTATGAGTTTCAGAAAGAAACTTTTCAAGAAAAACCGACCACACCACGCTCACACCTCGCCGACTACCAGGTAAGTGCTGTTAAAGTTTTTGCAAAAGTTTATTTTCTTAAATATATGCAAATTACTAAGTCTATGCTCAATAAGATTCAATTATCCGAACCTTATAAATCAGAATAAATGCTCAGATCAGTAATATCAGATATGTCCTCATATCCGAAATCAGAATTATAGCTGAGTTATAGCTTATCGAGTTGATAACTCGTCAAGAAATTGTGCTTTTCAAGAATCCAGTATTTATTTTCAGTTAAGATTCAAGTATACAGATGGCACTCTGTAAAGTTTCACAAGAGATATTCATTCAGATATAGTTGCTATTTTTGTGACTATTATTTATCTTTAAAGTTCGAAAGTCAAGAAAGTTATCTGAACATTTTTAAGATAAGACATCAGATTAAAGTCAAATTCTGACTCTAGAAATTGATTTATTTGAGTATGTACGATGTACATAAGTTAAAGATCAGAAGTAACAGTTTTTCAGTATATAAGAGCCATAAGTCCGGGTTTATCATGGAGATTTCAAATAAGAACCATAAGTCCGGTTATACCATGGAGGCTTGAAACTGAACCGTACGAGTAAAGTTTAAGACAACAGTCAATCTTTAGAAACAGAAATGAAGGTATCTTAACAATTAGATACCGAGAAATTTTATTAAGCACTGTTCATGAACAAGTTATTAGTACCTGTAGGACCAGTTGTACATAGTACATTTTATAAAGTTAATGAGCATGAGTTGCAAGTATCAGTATATATAAGTCAAGTATTATCATGGCGACTTGAAATTAGAGTCACAATGCCGGGTAATTATCAGATAAAGATCAATGTTCATAAAATTTTGAATAATTGTAAATTATGGAGGCTTGAAATAAGAGTCATTAATCCTAGTTTACCTGGAAATTTGACAGACATCAGTTATTCAAGTTTCACAATCTAATATTGAGAGTATCAGTTAATTCTCTCGAAAGAATTTTTAAAAGAAAAAGTTATTTCGATATGTGAAAGTTGAAGATAGTCTGTTTAATAAGGCAGAGACGATTAAAGTTTCCACTTATATTTGTCAATATCAGAAAGATTCGAAAGGATTTAAGTTTTATTCAAGCGCACACTGTTGAGGATTTCACAACTACAAAAGAAGCTGTTATAGATTCATCAGAAATCGCAAAGCAGATGCATGAAATACAGATATGGCAAAAGTGAATCCTCAACTAATACAAGATAGATATATATACATAAGGAGGGTGCGTCTCAAGGGTCTAAAACCCCTTAACTCTGCCACCCATAACAGACATCAGAGTTTATAAAGATAAATTCGTTGGATCAAAAGTTCGCTTTCGCTTAACCCTATGAGTTTCCACATAATCTTGAGAAGTGATGTTTTCTTGAAGTTTCTTGATAAGTCCAACAACAGTATCTGCACATTTGAAGATATCTCTAGTAGAATCAATTATAAAAGTCTGAAATAAACTATCATCAAGAAAACCAAGAAGGCCATTTAAGATATGATGAGAATTTAATAAACCAATGGGCTTATTATGAAATTTCATGTCAGCCCGAGAAGCAATTGTAAACATGGTCATTAAAGTTTCATATCCACCAGGAAGTATGATGAAAGCATCACAATGGTTCACCATAAACATAGTGCAATCATAAATAGAGTGAGAAAGCATCAGACTGGTAGAATCTTTGAGAACTTTTGAAGGAGTTTTGTGAATTGGTAGAACACTTTTCACTTCAATATCAAAGCCTTTTCCAGCCAAGAGAAGGCTACCAAAGAAAGTGAGGCTAGTTCCTCCATAGAGTAAATTGATCTTTTGTTTACAATATCAATATTTTGAAAAGAAGCTACAAGTTTAGAACCACCAAGAACACAAAAGGTTTTTATATATGGAAGAACTTTGAGACTTGAGAAGAAACAGGAGTCTCCATTTGGAGTAGAGAGATACTCAAATGGGGAAAGGATGGTTATTTAAAGAAAGAGAATGAGTATTATAATGTTTGATTTCGGCAGAAGCAACAGACAGGGGAGCAGTTAAGCATTCAATGAGTTATATTTATCAAAAGAAATAAATACCTTTTAATAAGGGAGTTATCAGAGACAGCTGTTGGAAACAGGATACTTAGCAATAATGTTTTCGAGACTATAGCGGTTCTGTTCATCTTTGAAACAGACCCATAAAGACATAAGCTCTTGATGCACATATCCACTGGGATGTGTATCGAGAATTTGTTGGAGGGTTTGATCCAGGGATTCTTTGTTCAATCCATTCTTAATGAAAGCTATTTTATCTTCTCGATTTATGGACACAAACCCCAGCGATTTGCATCGGGTATCACAATTCGATCGAGCACATTTATAGCAGCCACCTATTCGTTTGGCACTATGTTTCTTGGCAAGAGTACTTCTACCCATACCGGACAGATATTTATAAAAATTTGGAAATTCACCAGAGAGTCGAACGTTTGCTTCAATCAACCATCGGATATCATTTGGAATATTCTGGATCATTAGCACTCTCAATCTTTCCACTCGAGATCGATAAATCCTTTTTATGATATTAAAAGGAAGAAAGGAATATGATTTGCGAATATTTGAAAGTGCCGAATCAATTTGTTGTTTCGGACCATTGCTGAAGAAGATGGAAGGATTAGCGAGCCGGTTTATAGAAGATCGAAGCGTATAAGGTAAGTTTCTAGAGATAGAGTTTGGCATTATTATATTCTTAATGTCAGAACATGCAGCAAGTATGCAATTAATGCAGCAGAAATCCGATATGAATGAATTATTGTGAAGTTGAGTTCTGTCGGTCAGCATTATTGAGGACAGAATAATTCACCTCGATAGGTGAAATGTGGTATGATCAGTAATTGGGTAATTTATGCAGTGCAGTAATTTCCAATCAATTTTATTTGAGAAGTATTGGATATATTAAAGTCAGAGGAATATAAGTGTTGATAGCAGTTTTTGATCAGAAGGTTTTGCGACGCAGAGGCAAGTTCAGTACAGTTGATGATGCTAATGTATATTTTGCAGGTGATATTGACATTGTAGGTACACGCATGTAAATGTTCTGCACCCGAAGGGCCCCGGGTAGTGGGTACATCGCATGCGAAGTGCCACATAGTCATGTTCCGAGTCATAAGTGACAAGTCCAAAAGTGTTTGGCGTTATCATAATGGAAGTTGATTGAGGAAATAGTCAAGTATGTAGCCTGGGTTCAAGAAAGGTGCAAGACTGCTCAGAATTGGCAGAAGTATTCAGTTAATAAAGCATGGACAAGCAATGAATTTGGATAAAGTATTTCTGAAAGTTCGACTAATGAGAAGTGTCGTTCGGTAAGTTGCATTCTTTTCGTATAAGTCCGTTCAAAGTCCTTTGAACTAGTAGAAGAAGTATTCTAATATTTAGATTTACCTCCCAAGTTGGTTAGTATGTGTAATGTTTTTCACGATTGATGATACGTGTATAAGTGAGCGATCCAAATCATGTGCTTTAGCATAATGAGATTTAGATTCAGTAAGATTTAACTTACGAGGAACAACTGGTATCAGTTTTAGACCAAAAAGGTTCATCGATTAAGGAATTGATATATTTTCCTTGTTTGTATAAAATGGAATCGCCACGGAGAATAAGATGCCATTTGGGAGTGATAAGTTGATGCTAGAGTTCAAGATTTTAAGTTTTGATATATACTCAGATAGTATGTATCCCAGTTTAAATATTTCCGAGGACAGAAATAGTTTAAGGGGGGTAGATTGTAATATCCCATTCAGTTAAATATCACTTTATCTTCAAAATCGATATATTTCGAGCGTAAATAAGTTAAGAAATTGAAGTTTTTAAGTCACACGGGTCGTGTGGGTAGCCACACGGGTCGTGTGAAGTCACACGGGTCGTGTGACAAGTCACACGAGTCGTGTGACTCAAAGCATATTTCAAGTTAAGCTTCGGCTTTGTCACACGAGTCGTGTGACCAAGTCACACGAGTCGTGTGAGCTCACACGAGTCGTGTGACTAGTCACACGGGTCGTGTGACCGACAGAAATGAGCAGATTGTCATTAGTACGTTTTTTATGCAAACTAAAGTGTATTTTGAGCAATTAAATATGCTTAGCTGATAATTTGAAATGTTTGGTAAGGACTTGTTTGAGTGATTAATTTTTACAAGTTTAAATTATTTAATTTGTTAATTTCTTCACTCCAAATATTTTATTCCAAAGTTTTGGCTATAAATAGAGGCTTCAAAAATCAGATTTTTACACCAAAGTAAAGTATCAAAGTTATATTGAGAGTTTAAGTGAGGAGAAGTATTTTGGAGTAAAGGATTTTCAAGATATTCAAGTTCATATTCAAGTTCATATCAAGTCTTTCAAATTTCAAGTGCTTGAAGGAGGTAATTCATGCTTGTATTTGATGATTGAATCATGTTATTAGCAAAGCATGATTAGTATAAGTGATTTAAGTATTTGATATCATGCATGAGTTATAAGTTGAGTAATGATTTAGTTTATGTTGGCATAATAGTATCCATTTCATGTTATTGATATGAGTTATCATGATGAGAAGTTGATAAAGTTATAAGTTGATAGCTTAATATGATGCGTTATTCATATTAAGTGTAAGAGTATGAGTTTCACAGTTGATGATGAGTAAATTGATAAGTTTAGCATCAAAATGTTGATAAGCATGCAATTGCATAAATTGTGCAAGTTTAGCTTTAACATGTTGAGTGAACATGTTGATATCATAATTTAATGTTATGATTGAGTTATAAGGATGAGCAACTTTAATTGTTATAAATCATGAGTTAAGTTTGATGTTGGTAAGTTGAATATGTTGAGTTATGTATGTGAATTTTGAGTTATTTCACTTACAAGTTTTGTAAGCCAACATCTAAGTAATAAGGCATGATTTATATTGTAATATCCCGTCAGTTTATCAGTATAAATTAGGTTTATAGTTCCGATATATTAATATTGTCGTGTATTAATTTTCGGAATTAATTAATTCAGTCATTTCAGTCGAAATTACCGGAAATTATTTTCGACGTTCCGTTTACGTTCGGAATAATTTTGGTAATTAAGCATTATGTTCAATTAATCATTAAACATAATGGAGTGATTAATTAATCACTAATCATGTTTATTAGCCATAAAACCGTACGGTTTTCTTTCAAATGCCTTAGCTTTTATATCAAATGCTCCCAAATTTTTGCTAAGTGATGTAAGTGATTTAAGTGGGAATTAGTAAGCCGTAAGTTGTGAGGTGGAGAATTGGTAGAAGTGTTCTCATTTTCTTTCTTATATAAGCTAGTACGAGGTGTCATTTGGAGAGGGTTTTAGTGATGACTAATCCCTTTTATTGATGACTAAGCCTTCTTAAATTCTATATAATTAACAAGTGTCATGCTTAGGTTAAATCCCATCACCTATCATCCTTATGCTCTCGGAACTAATATATATATGTTAGATGTTGGGGAAAATTCCCACTTTTCCTTAGACAATATTCAGCATATCACATATGTATTAGAGAGTTAGAGAGTTAGTGTAGTTCTTGAGCGTTTCATGCACGGCAAGTAGCTGCAGTCTGCACGGAAATCAGTCGCACGCACGCCCGAGTTATCGCAAGCAAGTACGCATCGCATATCACGCACGCAAGGGCCGAGCACACGCACACGAGAGCACCGAACTAGCTAAGAGGTAGTCAGCCTTCATGTTGTTATGATTAATATCATCAGGTTTAATTTTAATCATAACTGGAGTTCATGTTCATATTTCAACCATGTTTGGTGTTGCCGTGCGTGAAGCTCGCGTAGACCATGTTATGTTTAAACTCTCCATCTCTCGAGCAACCTAGTGTGATTAACCATTTTATAGTAAATTATGTTCAGTTAGTTCAAGATGTTCAAAAAGATTTCATGCTTAAGTGTTGTTTGGGCGAGGGGAGTGGCCGCGCACGTAGCGCGTGCCACCGGCCGCTCGTGTTCAATAAATAAGTCAAGTTCAGTCCTTTGAATATTACATGTCCATTTGTTCAGTACATCATGTTTAAGTTCAGTTGAGAAGGATTTGCCGAGAGAAAAGTTAAGTTGGTCGAGTGACGGCCCAACGCCGTCGGCGGCGCACGGTGCGCTCGCCACGGCCATATTCAGTTTACCGTCCAAAATTCCTGATTTCAGGTTAATTCAGTAATCATAGTTATATCATGTTGTTTGAGGTTGATTTGGTCGGGAGTATTTGCCGGACGGCCGGCAAGGGCCGGCCGTGGCCGCGCTGTCCGCACATAGCGGCAGCAGTGTGCCCGGCAGCCATGATGAGAACACGGCACGGAGATTAAAGAATGCTGCGAGCCGCGCTTATCATGCACGACGGAGGTTAAGCCGACGGGTTGCCCAGGCCCAACTCATTAGCGGACATGCGCGCGCGGACGGTGACGCGCGCGAGAATCTCGGCCAAGGGTGCATTAGCGCGGGTACGAACGAGGAGGTTCACGCGCGAGCAGGCCTAACCACGCAAGGAGTAGGCGAGGCGGGTGCGCGAGGGCAGCACGCGCGCAATGGTGGCTTGAATCGCAAGCAAGAGATATTCTAGATATTTATTTCCTTGTTTTCTAGTTTGTTTAGGACTCCTATTATTTTATTGCTTTATTAGAGTTATAGTTATATTAGGACTAGATCTAGTTGGTGCCTATATAAAGGCCGTTCCTTGTTATTTTTCGGCATTCAGAAATTAATACAAAAATCCGAACTTTTGTTCAAACACTTTGCTCTAGTTTTCTTCTTCAATTCTTTTGCAATTTTATTCGTTAGAAAGGCTGCGAGTGTGCGACTTCCTAACACCTATCGAGCGATTTAAGGCGCGCGAGCGGCTTGTCGACAGTCGGGACACACGATCTTCATCATTGGTGCTTTCATTGAGAGGTGTTAGATCGTGTGTTTTTCTTCTTCCCCATTCTCTTTTAATTTTTCGTTCTTAATTTTCGTTGTTCAAAAAAAAAAAAAAAAAAAAACAAAATTAGTCCGGGAAGTCGAGAACGTAGGCAAGCCAGAAAAGATATGGCCAATCGTGAGTTGAAAGAAAGAGTCGAAGGATTGGAAGGCCAATTCAGGGCCATAAGCGAAAGCATGGAGGGTCGATTTGGTTCGCTCGATGAAGGACAGACCACCACCAATGCTACCGTGGCTCGTCTCGAGCAGCGCCTGGAGGAGGTGTTGCGCGGGTTCCAGCGACAGCAACAGCAGGAGCCACCAACAGGAGCAGCAGCGGGCTGAGCACAACCTCGAGGAGGAGGAAGAATACGAACAGCAGTCGCAGGCATCGAACGTACATGAGCGAGCTCGCGTCGAGAAGCCAAGGATCGCGCTCTCGACGTTCACGGGAACCAACCCCGACGCTTGGCTGAACAGGGCGGTGCAATTCTTCGATTTAAATGAGATGCCGCAACGTGACTGGGTTCGTTATGCCGCGTACTATTTAGATGGTGAGGCCAACGTGTGGTGGCAGTGGCTCACACACGTGTATCGCGGGCGGCAACAACCAATCCGTTGGGAAGATTTTGAACTAGAGCTCCTTACGCGTTTTGGGAACTCAGATTATCATAACCACGACGAGGCGCTGACTCGGATCCGGCAGACGGGGAGTGTACGTGACTACCAAAAGGAGTTCGAGAGGTTGGCGTGCCGGGTTCACGGGTGGCCAGAAAGCGCGCTTGTTGGCGCATTCGTTGGAGGGCTTAGGTATGATCTCGCGGCCGAAGTGCGGTTGGAGAGGCCGGAGACCATGCACAAGGCCATGGAGGTTGCTAGGAGACGGGAGGATCACCTGGCCACGACTCGAAGAGGACGGGCGGACTTTCGAGTCCCGGAGCCGCGACGTGTGCCGGCGACTGTGGGCGCACCTAGTGCGAACGCGAGGCCGCCGGGCACTTTTAGGCCACCGGCAACCGAGGTGAAGAGGTTGACGGAGGAGGAGATGGCACGGAGACGTGAGAAGGGGTTGTGTTTCCAGTGCGAGGAAAAGTACACGCCGGGACATCGATGCAAGCAGAACTACTTGATCGAGTTTGTGGACTCGAACGACGAGGAGCCGATGATCGAAGTAGAACGAGAGGCGGAGGTCGAGGTGCTCGAGGATGAGGCCGAGATCTCTGTACACGCCATGGCGGGCACCAAGGGGCCGAGGACGATGCGTTTGCCGGCGTGGGTGAAGGATCAGCGAGTGACTGTGCTCGTAGACAATGGGTCGTCGCACAACTTCATTAATGTGACGCTATCTCACAAGCTTAAACTGCCCACGTCCATGGTCGAGCCATTCGAGGTGCGGGTGGCTAATGGTGAGAGATTGCGGTGCTCGAAGGTGTACCGAGGCGTGCCAATCAAATTCCAAGGAGTAACGGTAAAGGCGGACCTGTTTTCCTTACCATTGGTAGGGCCTGATGTGGTTCTTGGTGTGCAATGGCTCGAAGGGCTCGGTGACGTAACGACCAACTATCGGAAGGGCGTGATGAAGTTCGAAACTGATGATAGGTTGGTTACCTTGAAAGCAAGCGAAGGATCGACCAATGAGGTTGGTCTAAAAAACATCGAGAAGGTGTGGCGAGGTGGTGGACAGTTGTACGCTGTCGTGGTCGAGCAGACAGGTAAGGATGCGGAGGTGCTCGAGGAGGTCGACCAGGTGGTCGAGGAGAGGCAGCGCGAGGTGCGTGACTTGCTCGAGGAGTTCGACCAGGTCCTCGACGAGCCCAAGGGACTGCCGCCACACTGAGAGTTCGACCACCGCATACCTTTGGTCGAGGAAGGTCGAGCAGTGCACGTGCATCCGTATCGATACGCACACTTCCAAAAGACGGAGATCGAGCGACAGGTGGGCGAGATGCTCGAGTCCGGGCTCATCTAGCATAGCTCGAGCCCGTTCTCGTCACCGGTGTTGCTCGCCAAGAAGAAGGACGGAATTTGGAGGTTTTGCACGGACTACCGCGCTCTCAATGCGGCTACCGCGAAGGATCGTTTTCCCATTCCAAGTGTCGACGACATGCTGGACGAGTTGGGTGGCGCGCGTTACTTCTCTAAGCTCGACCTACGCGTGGGCTACAATCAGATCAGGTTGGCCAAGGAGGACGTGCCCAAGACGGCTTTTCGCACGCACCAAGGGCACTACGAATATCTCGTGATGCCTTTCGGGTTGTGCAATGCGCCGTCGACCTTTCAGTTTGCCATGAACTCAATTTTTAAGAGGTACCTACGTAAGTTTGTATTAGTATTCTTCGATGATATTTTGGTATACTCGAAAACATGGGCAAATCATCTCGAGCACTTGCGAGTTGTTTTGGGTATTTTGGAGGCTAACTCATTCTACATCAAACCGTCCAAGTGCTCGTTTGCTCAAGAGGTGGTCGAGTACCTTGGGCACTTTATTTCTCATGAGGGCGTTAAGATGGACCCAAGGAAGATCGAGGCAATGGTGGGATGGCCGAAGCCCGCGAGCTTGACGCAGTTGCGAGGGTTCCTTGGTCTTACGGGCTATTATCGCAAATTCGTGAAGGACTATGGAACCATCGCGAAGCCACTCACCGAGATGACGAAGAAGGGGGCGTTCAAGTGGACGGAGGCGAGCGAGAAGGCTTTCGAGGAGCTGAAGGAGGCCATGACGACCACGCCCGTGCTCGCAATGCCGAGGTTTGATGTGTTGTTCGAGATTCACTCGGATGCGAGCGATATTGGAATCGGGCTGTTTTGGTGGAGGAAGGACGACCCTTGGCCTATCTCAGCAAGGCACTCGGGCCAGCGCGCTTAGGGTTGTCTGCGTACGTAAAGGAAATGCTGGTCGTGGTCGAGGCCGTGCGCGTGTGGAGGCCGTATTTGCTTGGGCGACACTTTCGGATTGTCACGGACCAGCAGCCGCTCAAGCACTTGCTCGAACAAAGGATCGTGACGCCTGAGCAGCAGAAGTTCGTGTCCAAATTGATGGGGTTCGACTTCGAGATAGTGTATCGACCTGGTCGCCAGAACACCGTAGCCGACGCATTGTCTCGCCGGGAAAACGTGGCCGAGCTCGACGCGGTAACGGGGCCAACATGGGTCGTTTGGGCCGAGCTTCGAAAGGCACAAGACGAGGATGCGCATTGCCGGGATGTTATCGAGAAGCTGAACGTGGGACACGACAAGGACGAGGACCATGACATGCACGATGGCTTGCTCCTTTATCATGGGCGAGTCATCGTGCCCAAGGTTGGATCGTTGCGCGAGGAAATCATCCGGCACTTCCACGACTCGAAGTTTGGAGGACACTCTGGGGTGTTCCAGACATGGATGAGGATTGCGAGCACTTTTCATTGGCCAGGGCTAAGGGGCGATGTGCGCGACTACGTTGGGCGATGTGATGAGTGCCAACGCACTAAGGCGGACGCGCGTCGACCAGGCGGGCTGCTCCAACCCTTGCCGGTCCCCACACGAATTTGGGAGGACATCACCATGGATTTTATTGAGGGGTTGCCACTCTCGAACGGGTTCAATGGAGTCATGGTGGTAGTCGACCGTCTTACCAAGTATGCGCATTTTATTCCACTTACTCATCCATACACGGCTAAGTCTATAGCAAAATTATTTGTCGAATATGTGATGAAATTGCATGGGGTGCCGCGATAAATTATGTCCGACCGAGATCGGATATTTATGAGTAGTTTTTAGTCGGATTTCTTCAAATTGCAGGGAACCGAGCTAAACATGAGCTCGTCATACCATCCACAAACTGACGGACAGACGGAAGTCACCAATCGCACGCTCGAGCAGTACCTTAGGTGCTATGTGCATCAATTTCCAAAGCGATGGGAGGATTATTTACCTTGGGCCGAGAATTGGTATAACACCACTTACCATAGCTCGACTAAGGCAACGCCGTTCGAGTTGGTGTACGGGCACAAACCGCCGACGATCGTGAGTTACTCGATGGGGAGCACCGTGAACGACGAGGTCGATCGAGAGTTGGTCGAACGAGATGCGCGAGCTAAAGCGGACGTTGGAAGGCTCGATCAATCGGATGAAGGCGTACCATGATGGCAAGCGGCGTGACGTAGAGTTTGAGCCCGGGGACTGGGTATACTTGAAGTTGAGGCCATTTCGACAAAGGACGGCCGCGCAAAGGGCCGCGACCAAGCTCGGAGTTCGATATTACGGACCTCATAAAATTTTGGCCAAGGTTGGGAAGGTTGCTTATCGACTTGAGTTGCCGGGCGATTCCCATATTCATCCGGTCATACACGTCTCGCAACTCAAGCAACGACTCGGCGAGGCGCGTACGGCAAAGGATCGACTACCCGCGGTCGCGCCAGACGGGCAGGTTATGGTGCGGCCGAGCCGCGCGATGGAGTACCGACAAGTCAAAAAGGCTGGGAAATATTTTTGGGAGGTACTTGTCGAATGGGAGGACTTACCGAGCGAGAAAGCCATGTGGCAAAGTTGGGACGAGATGCGCGAGATGTTTCCCGATTTCTTTCTTGAGGACAAGGAAGCACTTGAAGGGGACGGGAATGATGAGAACACGGCAAGGAGATTAAAGAATGCTGCGAGCCGCGCTTATCATGCACGACGGAGGTTAAGCCGACGGGTTGCCCAGACCCAACTCATTAGAGGACATGCGCGCGCGGACGGTGATGCGCGCGAGAGTCTCGGCCAAGGGTGCATTAGCGCGGGTATAAACGAGGAGGTTCACGCGCGAGCAGGCCTAACCACGCAAGGAGTAGGCGAGGCGGGCGCGCGAGGGCAGCACGCGCGCAATGGCGGCTTGAATCGCAAGCAAGAGATATTCTAGATATTTATTTTCTTGTTTTCTAGTTTGTTTAGGAATCCTATTATTTTATTGCTTTATTAGAGTTATAGTTATATTAGGACTAGATCTAGTTGGTGCCTATATAAAGGTCGTTCCTTGTTATTTTTCGGCATTCAGAAATTAATACAAAAATCCGAACTTTTGTTCAAACACTTTGCTCTAGTTTTCTTCTTGAATTCTTTTGCAATTTTATTCGTTCGAAAGGCTGCGAGTGTGCGA
>CACSLK010027839.1:1932538-1944077 GCA_902706635.1 Striga hermonthica | reverse complement strand
TGGGCTGGCTTTCTATCATGGTTCCTTCTAACCCTCGGTCCTAGGTTGTCTATCTCTTTCTCCACTTGTTGTTTTATTTTTTATATAGTTGGTTTATTTCTTTATTGCGATATTAATTTATTATCTTGAATTTTTATATTTAGGATATTGTGATGGTTGGTTTAGGCACTTGCATGTAAAATTATTATGTTTTACATTACTTAGATGCCATTGTCAAAGGGCTGCAAACGAGTCGAGCCGAGTCGAGCATCGGCCTTATCGAGCGGATTGATTTTTTTTTTTGAGGTGCTCGAGCTCGAGCTTGAGCTCGTCGAGCTCGATTTTTGGTTCTCGAGCTCGACTCGAACAAAACATACAAGAGCTCGAGCTCGACTCTAATTCATAATGCTCGAGCTCGACTCGAGTTCTGCTCGAATTTTTTCAAAAAAACTTTGTAAAATAACCATTAATTACATATATATACAAGGGTATTTTAGTAATTTCACATATTTCGAGCCGCTCGCGAGCCGCTCGACAATGCAATATATGGGCTCGAGCTCGACTCGAGATCGGTCAAACTCGAGCTCGAGCCGAGCTTTGACTCGAGCGCTCGCGAGCGGCTCGCGAGCGGCTCGCGAGCTGCTCGACTCGTTTGCAGCCCTACATTGTCATATATAGTGAAAAAAGATTTTGTGTATAGCCATTGATTTTATTGATAAATATATGAATTTGATTAGAGTTGGTTCCATCTTACAGCTTTTTGACCTTGCATGTGGGTTTTGCATTTATGACCATTGAGCTTATTATAGATAGTACATGTATTAAGCAGCTATTGTGCATGAGAGTAATTTTTAATTTGACCATGACATTTACTATTATTACTGTAATCACTCAGTACTAGGTTTTTAGTGATATGTTTTCATTCATGTAACATGTTTTCACTGTGAGTCTGTTACCAGGGCTTGGGGACTGGTACATGAAGCTCCTGTTTGGTCGGCCTCACCCCTGACAGCCGAGCCTGAGTGCTGATACAATTATTAAGGGTACGAGATAACTCAATTGATGTTTGGTATGGCTTCTTGTTGCCATTATACTCTTATTTCTTGTGAATTCTGCAATTTTTTGTCCAGTTTGAAACAATCAGTGTTTCTTCAATCAGTTATGTTTGTTACTTGTTGTAACTGATTTGTCAAATGAGGTTGACTTGTGAGCAGTTCTAGAAGGGAAGGATGAAAAGCCAGAATTAGAGGTCTTCAATTTTCCTGGTGCTGGTGGTGTCGATTTGTCAATGTACGACACATATGAGGTTTGTTTCGTCCATCTATGTTTTTGCTTCATTTTTCATTTTTATTTTTTGCATTGAGATTATTATTGTTGGTGATGGAATTGGGTTGTGATGCAACATTGGAATAGTCCCTTCGTGCATTTGTTGAGGCTTCAATGAACACGACATACCAAAAAAAAAAAGGTTTTTGCATTGGAAATAACAGTCATTTTCACTGGTTTTAGATGGCTATAATTGTAGGAATGAAAAGCATGAAGTTGGTTTGGAGATATTGAAATTGGGGATAAATAGTACATCTTTGTTCTTGAGTGTTTTAATATACCACGAATGAGATTGTATGTGAGTCTATTTGATAACTAAATTCTTTTCATTTGACATATAATTTTCAAATCTTTTGCATCGGCTAATTGCCTAAATTTAGATGTTCTGTTTTGCAAGATAATTCTTCTTGTCAAATTTAAAACGTTTCTTTTTTTGAACAAAAACGAATTGAATGCATAATGTAGAAAAAAAAATGTATGTAAAATTGGTTTCATGTAAACTCTAATTAAAAATTAAAGGCAAACATTTTAATTAAGATAAAATAGTTGAATATTGTTCAAAAATTACCATAAAATTTAGAATTCTTCAAAACTTATGTGTTTCTTTAATGTAAAAATTTGCCATGGTTGATGTGACTAAACACAATATTTATTTACTGTGACGATATCACACTTCCAAATGCCCCAGCAAGAGAGCCCTGACTCACCCTGTGTTTCATGATTTGGGAACCAGGTCTTCGATATGACGATCTATACGACCCGATGTACGATCTGGATGTGAAGGAGGCGTTGAATCGGCTACCTAGACAAATCGTCGATGCGAGGAATCAGCGCTCTGCAAACTCGCTCTGGACCTCTCCATGAAGCACGAGATCTCCAGGTATTCATTTATAGTGGTGCTATGGATACGCTCCCTTGCGTCTGGGAGATCAAATCCTTGATAGGTGCTGGAAGAATTAGGTAAATTTATAATTGATATGTGGATTTGCATGTCGATTTTCGTTGTAAGCGTCTAGGGTCTGGTGTGTTTTGGAATTTGGGTTTTCGTCTTTTCCAGATGCCAATATAGTAAGTACTGTGTATACAATTATTTATTAGATTATGGAGAGACGCTCGGGCTGCTTTATGTTTCTTATCAACTGTGAATTGTGGCGAGATGCTGGTGCGAGATAATAGTTAACTTATCTTGTTTTTTGTGCTTCTATTTGAGCTGATTGAGGGGCTTAACCATTAGCAGAGCCAACACATCTGAGTCCGGTCATTCTTGGTTTTCTTCTCCCATTAGTTAGCTCACAGTGGGTGATGGTTGCTTATGCCCTGAGTTTCATGTTTTGTGTGGTGGGCTGTCTTCCTTGCGAAGTGTCTGAGTTTCCGTTGGGGTGTGGTTTAGTCGTCTCCTTGTAGGAGTGTGCTCCTCCTTTGTATGAGCAAGGAACCCTCTTTGCCACTTGGCTGTAGTTGTAACTTGTAAGTTATTATTGAGTTGAATGACATATCATTTCAAAAAATAATCAAAATGTAAAAACTTGGCAAGAAAATCATTTAGTCCATTGCATCTTTGTTAATTTTTTAGCATCCTGTCTGACATTATATCTACATAATAGGTGTTGACCAGAAAAAAGGCGTGGGTTGTGTTTATTTTGTTACGTGTTACATATTACATGTAATGTTTATTTGTGAAGGCTTTGCAAGCAAGTGATGATTGTTGTCCTGACTCAAGTAATTTCAAAAGCACACAGCTTAAGTTGGTATATTTCTTAATTTGTTATTAGTTTGTTTAGTGAATATAAAAACAAAAGAAGGGAATGTTATATTGGGTAGATTATTAGGTCAATGGTAATCTCTTGCTTTTGAACGCACCTTTTATGATATTATGGTGAAATAAACACTTTCTTTAGACGTTTTTGATTATTGTTGGATATTTTATTGTGTTGTGGGACTCCTACATTTATGATGGATTTATATGAAGTAATTTAAACATTGAGCTCTCAATTTACAAATAGGCACGATGACGATGACGTCCATATAAAAAAAAATGTATGAAGTAATTAAAATAGCCGGTAGACCACTAGTGTAATATAATATAACATAGGAGTCTGAAACACTGTAGCAAAATATATTTATTTTTCTATTCCTCACATATTGCATCTCGGTTACCATGTTCACCTTCAAAAACCGGCCAAGGATCGGTTTTGCACAAGAAACCGAGGGACAAATTAGATTGAACACTAAACACCCAAATCTTGACCAACTTTTGTATGACTTATACAATGACTTTTGTATCACTCAAACAATACTATTTTGTCTTTGGTCCTGATTATATATTAGTATTATTAAGCCATCAAACCCAAAGACTTAATAAATACTAATATAACTAGAATGAATCCCCTAGAATATGTTCCTGAACACTATGCAGCATCTAACATTTTTTTGATGTATATATTTAAAGTGTCATGCTAAGAATCTTATGTGGTGCCACTTAGTTTGGTGTATGTATCATGCTAAGAATATTATCAAGTCACTGCTTTTGTTAAGTATAATTAAAGTATCTTGTTGGGAATATTTGATATTTACAACCACCTACTTATATTGTACATGGGTAGTATTTATAATTTTGTACATGTTATCAATTACTTACACTTTAATTTATATAAGTCATGTTTATAAACACATATTATGTTTTAACATTCAACTTTATAGTAATTTTTTCATTTCTAATAATATTTATATGCCTAAATAATTAACTCAACTTGACACGTTGAGTTAATTAACATAGGAGTCTGTAGCACTGTAGCATATTGCATCTCGTATTGACACGTTGCCTTAACAACCATACATTGACCTTTTTGCCCTTAGTGTTTGTATATTTCTCTGAAACACTGTAGGAGTCTGAAACACTGTAGCATATTGCATCTCGTATTGACACGTTGCCTTAACAACAATACATTGACCTTTTTGCCCTTAGTGTTTGTATATTTCTCTTTCCTCGCCCATTGTGTTATGAATTTATTCATCGATATTTCTGGCCTTTTTCATTTTTGGTTCCCGATTGAAACCCCTAGAATTCACAAACTAGCCTCAAAATGAAGCCTCGGGGAGCAAATCGGAGAAAGCAAATTAGATGCTTTAGCCACTCGAATTCACAAACTAGCCTCAAAATGACCCACCTCAATTAGGAAGATTTTAGCCTTTCTGGTGGCCTCAATGTCGGTGAGGTTTGCAGACTTGATTGATGGTGAGAAGAGCCACACTTTCGAGAGCCTCTTAAG
The DNA here is from genome assembly GCA_902706635.1 of Striga hermonthica. Lineage (NCBI taxonomy): Eukaryota > Viridiplantae > Streptophyta > Magnoliopsida > Lamiales > Orobanchaceae > Striga > Striga hermonthica. The sequence continues at coordinate 1,939,503 of CACSLK010027839.1, read as the reverse complement.
CGCAATCGTCCTTAATAGGGATGAAAATTGGCAGGTCGGGCACTACTCGGAATCACTTCATTCTCAACACCCGCCCTCTGTCCTGTGCGTAGACATATATATATCTGAAGATGAGTATTTCATTTTATTTCAATTTTTATGCTGCGGTTTTGTTATCTAATAAACTCACTTCCTACTTTTCAGTATAACGATTATGGCATTTACAGTGAATTTCGGCTGCCAGTGCCACCCTACGGGCAAATGTTCGGTTTCTATTTTTTTTATTATTTTTTATATATCGATTTGCAACTTTTTCTATTGTTTCAGTTATTCGTAGGTTAAGTCGCAATTGCAGTACTTTTTGTTGGCTATTTTTTGTGTGTTTCTTCTTCGTATCACATGTTTCAGTGGGTCACTTGGTAGTCTTGATTTTTATTCTATGGTTTTCAACTGTTTAATGTCATATGGGACATGTTTTTAGTTAAACTTGTTTCAAATTCTTCAGTGGGATGGTCTTAATTGAGACTGAAATATCAAAGATTTTGTCGTTATCAATAATAAATTGTTGGTTGAATTATTTTAGAGCACACGTTGCATGTTTAAATAATAGAAAAATTTGTAGTAGAGATCTTTGGGTTTATCATTAACTATCCACTAGAATAGTTTGAGATTGTTAAAATCTACTGCTCGTGGTTTCTACTGAATGTAGGACCAAATAAAAAAAAAAAAAAATGATGTTGTCAATATAACAACAATTTTGGCTCTCAACGAGTTCTGTTTCTTGTGGTTCATTTGCCCCTGCATATAGAGCATGCTCCTCTAAGTTTTCGGTGTAGATATGTAGTACCAATTATCAAATATATATCAAATTTCACATTTTTTGACTATTTTTCAGGTAGGTAACGATTGCATATAAAAAATACTATTAATATTTCGTACTAGTTTTGATGAGCCAAAATAAACGACTCACTGAGGTTGTCGATCGAACCGCCTCATCTCGATGGTGTGAGAGTTCGAATGTATCGATCGCCTTCTTCTTCAAGAACCGGATCAACCTGCAAAGCACCGGGGGCGGGCCCCGGCTCAAGTCAGAAAACAGATATTTTGATCGTGTATTTTAAGCAATCTTAAGAGCTTAGAATTAGAAAAATGAACCTGAAATCCTTATTTATAAGGATTTAGTGGCTTACTCCGCAAGACAAAGGTTTCCTTAACAACAAGGAGTCTAACTCTCCCAAATCACTGTGTGGATATATACAAACTTAAATATATTTTAGGAATATTTTTCGAATATCTTTAACCCATACCATATATCGCATAAATGGGCTCTGAGCTTCATTGAACCGGCCTTATCCGGGCTAACCGCCCAGGCTATCCACCGAGTTATTTTTAGTGCTACATCAAGTTTACACAAGTGTTCATTGACGGGAGAACATTGTTTGCGGTTCTTTGTTAGGTGGGAGAGTCACACCATAACAAAAATGATAAGCATAGCATTAATTTGTAAGTCTTTCATTTATCACTTAATGCATTTGAAAGCACTTGCATTCATAAGCTTGTGTTGTTATATAACGATGTGTGTATAATTGAATAAGATAAACTTTCATTTTTCGATTTTTCAAGATAGTTGTCCTTGTTTTGTGTTGAAGTAATTATATTTATGTGATTAGGCATGATCTTTTTATTTTTAATGATCTTCAAATGTTGATGCTTTCTATTTAGATATATTAATATTCTTCACATTTTATTTGTTGTGGTTGGTCTTATATTATGCCGACCTAACCATTGAGTCGGTATACTTTTTTTATACTAATATGTACTTTTTCATTCCCAAAATATCATAAAAGAAAGTTTGAAATTCAATAGTTTAGATATGCATTTTTGTTTAAATAGTATGACGGGTCGATCCGCCTAAGTTGTCTCACATAAGAATTTGGGTGTTCGAAACAAGAAAGATATAGAAATATACGTTTCTTTTGTTTTAATATTTTATAGAAGTTTCTGTAGCAGTAGGCAGTCATAGTGTTTTCTTAATTGTTCTCTTCAATTTTGATTACATATTTTCTCTTAATAACATTTTATAGGGCAAGAAGAATTTGCCTCAGGTAGTGGCTGTAATTGGAGGAAAAGAAATCATTCCGACATTTCGATATTGACTCTCTATAGACAAGTGACCTTTAATGATATGTACGCTATTATCAACTCCACTAATTCAAATCCATATTATTTCATTTTTAATATAAAATCATTTCTATTCTCCATGGGTTATAATCTATTCAAAATTATATATTTGTAGTTAAACAGAGAAAAATACAGTATTGTTTTTCTTTCTAAACATAAACTAACTCCCTGTCGTGGGCCTAGTTGTGCTGTGCACGACAGGTTCTCTCCTAGTATATAACATATAAAGGGCCGATTTATCTCAATTTTTTTTTTTTTTTTTTCTGCATAACATAACAATTTCAGGAACGCATGACTTTTTAGCCCAACACACCCATTTATAATTGGCACCGACTCAATTTTCCTCAATTCCATAATTTTTTCTGAAAATCAAATCGGGCAAACCTATTTTGTTCTATAATTCATTAATTTCGTCTCTTTTGTTCTGGCCAACCCATTCGCCAGATCTACAAATCCGGCCAATTCCTGAGGATAGCGGGAGCTGGTGGTTGACGATGGCTCCAAGACGATTCAAAGGAAGGCCGCTCCATTTTGTCGGAAAGGTAATGTCTCTTCCCATTTTCTTTATTTAGCTGATTCCCTCACCTGGTCCCGAGCCACAGGCGCGTCCAGTTCTGATATATTTACTCGGCAATTCATCGCAGATTGGTGCGGCTAGTAATGCATTTCAGACCCCGACCGGTTTCCAAATATAGCTCACCGGCTAAAGATGTTAATCTTGATCAGCTCGAGATACAGAGTGGGATCGGCACAGGTAATTTTTAAATCCGGACTGATTTTGTTGTTTTGATGTCGACTCTTTAAAGATCTGTTGTGTGCATGTTGCTTGTTTTTAAAGGATTTAAGATCTGTTTTGTGCATGTTGCTTGTTTTTAAAGGATTTTGTATATGAACCGCATGAATAATGTTGTTCATAAGCTTGATTTTTTATGTCTTTAATATCATTTTGTATACTAGAATGTTATATATACTTTTTTATCTGTGTAAATAATTTTATTTTGTTATTAGATCAAAAGACCATAATTAGTTTTATTTTGCGTAAATAATTTTATTTTGTTATTAGATCAAAAGACCATAATTAATAAAAGTACAATTCTAATTAGTTTTATTGCTTCACTATATTAGGAACCATAATAACCAGATGAAGACAGAAATATAATATTTGTTAAGAGTTGATGCATTTAGAAACCTTTTATGATAACTGAGTTTCCTTCAACATTAAAGATAATTTCTTGTATATAATTTAATTGTGTTTCTTATACTGTTATTGGTCTAATTTATTATACATTCCACAATGTTTTTGCATGTGGTACAGTGCGTATATACACAAGGAACATTGGCAGAATCATGCATAAGGGTTTGAAACCTAAAGTAAGTTCGCCACAACACCATAGTAAGGTAATTCTCTAATTAAATTCTTCTATATTGATTTATATAACATCTATTTGTATAGTTCTTATAATCACATGAGATTTTTTTTTTTGTCTGAAACAAAAGTGCCTGATAGAAGCAAATTGAAAATACACAATAATTAGATCGATAATAAAAATGTCAATCGCACACAAAGATCCTTGTGCGTGATATTTCATCTATTATACTTTCGTTTTTGCATGAGATTTGTGGCAGGGATATCAAGTCAAATTGGCAGATTGACAACTAAAAGAACGTAAAAGTAATTATTGTACTAAATTTTTGTATATTGATTATTTTGTAATGTTTTTATAATAACATGATATATTTTATTTTGTCTCGTGCGTTGGAGAACCAAATAAAATAACTTAGATCAAGAATAAACATGTCAACCGCACCTTTTTACACAGTAAGTATACAAGGTACAATTACTTAAACAATACAAAAACTTATTGTTTCATTAAAAACCTGGAACTGGAATTATGTTTTCACGTTTGCTTTGCGACTCGTCTTCCCGTTACTTTTTCAGCATCGTTTGGCATCCGAATTCTCCATTTCGTATATTTGTTCTTGTTAATATCCCTCAAATATCATGCTGGTAGAACTGAAAATAGACAATAAATGACTAATTAGAATTGATAATATTTTAGTGCATGTTTGTATAGTTTTGAATAAAGGATAGACAATATTAACCGGAAAATAAAAGAAATATGGACAAAGCAAATGAGATGACGTACCGGAAAATAAAAGAAATATGGACAAAGCAAATGAGATGACGAAAACCCTGAATGATGTTTTCTCGTTTGGTGAATGATGCTTTCTCGTCAGCCTTATGTTCGTTTGCTTTCTTTACGACTTATCTTTCTTTACTTTTTTCAGGGTTGTGTGGCTTCTTGCTTCTTAATTCTCCATCTAGCATATTTGTTCTTGTTAGTTTCCTTGAAACATCAAGAAAGTCAGTAGTAAACAGATAATAGAAGAAATATAAACCAAGCTAAAGAAGACGAATTGGTGAGTATTTTACCGTAGGTTAATAGATGATGCTATAAGCAATTGAAGATATATTTATAGATGGATTTATGTGTTAGATAAGCACGTGTCTTATCTATTGAAGTAGAGATAAGCATAAACTTGATATGCAGAGAAAAGCATAACAGTTTAACATATATTAGAGATGATAAACCCAAATTATGAATTTATATGGATAAGATATATATGTGTCATAGATTAGTGTGTTAGAGATAAGTATTTAAGGTTATCATGAATATTTATTTAATATTTTCCACTTCACAATAAAGTTGACATACATTTTCTTATTATTTATTTATTTGTCATGAAATGAAATCGTCCACAAACTAAATTTTGGAAACATCAACTAAATTTTGAAAATCAAATCATCAATTCGTCCACAAAATTTCAAATTTCAAATTAGCAAAAAAGTAAAAGCATCCACTTAAAATCGGCAAGTGAAAAATTTCAAAAGAAAATTACTATATTTAGTTAGTTTTTAGGCGGGATTTTCATTTATTTTTCGCTTACTATTTTAGAATTATTTAGGTTACCTCTTTATATAATAATAATATAATAACACATAGATTTTCTCTTAAAACTCAATTCCCGATAATCTTTTTGCTTCTCCTCTTCACGCATCCGCCTAGGCTTCCGGCAACAGGCGTCGACGACGGACGAAATAACAACGGCCGAAGGACGGCGACAGTTCGCACGGGTTCGTCTGCGGCTACGCCCGTGAGATAAAGCTGACGGCGGCAGGATGACGACCGGCAGCCTTAAGGAGCGGTTGCGGCTGACAAGGCTGACGCACGACCAATTGAAGGTGGTTTCGTCGGGATCTGGTGGCGTCGGACAAGAGGAAACTAGCGACTGAACGACTGACGGTTGCAGGTGGCTTGGTGTTTGCATCTTGACCAAAGTTCTGGTTGTGCGTGCTCGTCGGTGATGGCTGTCCTCGAACGGTTGGATGGCGCTGCGATGTCTCGCGACTGGGAGGTGACAACGGCTATGGGTCGCCGGCAATTGGAACTCGGCTGCTGCTGCGCTCGTTCACGGGGTTGGCGAGCGGCTAAGAGGCCCGCCTCTGAACATATCTGCGATCGACGGTCGGTCTGTAAGGCTCTGGTGGCGAACGGTCGGGGGACCAGCTCTCGCTATTGATGGCGGACGGACGTTTGTGGTTTCGGGTGGACGGCGACGGCGTGACCACTCTCAGCTCTGAAACCTCAAAAATGACGGCTCAACTGAAACAACAGCTAATGGGGGCCGACTGAGTGGCCGCGGAGAATCGAGCACCTTGGGGGGGTCTGTGTAGCGACGGCGGGACCGTCATGTCCCGAAAATTGGTGGCCAATCGGAGTACGATCCATTGCTGGTAAAGAAAGGTCTGAGTGATTTGGACTGAAGGCTCGGATGAAGTGTCGCTGGGAATTTCGAGCAAACTGCTTCGACTCGGATCTGTCAATGATTCAGCAAAAAGGAATAAGATGCGAGGGGCTTGGTCTGCTGTCCGTGGAGGTCGGGTGCGGCTGCTCGCGTGTGGGTAAATCGTCGGCCAAAAAAGGATGGAGGCTATGGTGATATCTCCTTTCTGTTGTAGTTCAAGGCTGAAACAAGAAGAGAATATTGGTCTGGCTTAGAGAAGAAGATCGTGGCTTCGAGAAGATCGCGTGGTATAATTGATAGAGGAGCCTTGCTTGAGAGTAGGATCAATTACCCTAAATCATCCCATAAATGGCTGATTTAATTGGCACAAATTGGACCACTTAATGGCTGGTCAAGGAAATCAAGGAGGTATTAAAATGCTTACCAAAGTAGCTTCAAGGGGGTTTTTGAAATTCAATTTCAATCAGCTACCGATGTTTTTAAGTTTTTCGATCAGCCTTCTAATGAGCCCTCTCATTAGCCTTCTCGCCTTGTTGTTTTTAAGTTTTTCAATCAGCTACCAATGTGTATCGTGTGTCTGTAGGACAGGATGACTTACGCTGACCAAGTTCTGAAAGAGAATTTTGTGTTTGTCGGGCAGACTTCCAGAGGTAGACCTGTCATTTCATTTGATTGACAGACCGGTGAAAAATACTTGGGAACTGATTATGAGAAGCTTGTATTTTCTGGTGAACCCGGTATTCCCTAGAGAGCTGTCCGATGAGAAGTTAACTGCGGTACGTTTCTTAAAATTCAATAGTTTAATAAATATTTAGTTCTCATTAGTTTTTTAATTTTGATAATTTATTTATGTAATCATCGGAGATAATGCGAAAAAAGATGTCGAAAATTTTTCCAAACTTTGGAAACAACAATGCGGACCCTAATTTAGATCGAAGTCGTCCTGATTGTCCAAGTGTAGCATATGCCACTTTTTAATCAATAAATAAATATCGTGG
>CACSLK010027839.1:1858597-1872153 GCA_902706635.1 Striga hermonthica | reverse complement strand
TCGAACGTCTTTGATTCAACGACTACTTCACGATAACAACAACCTCTTTTTTTCCGTTCCAAGAATATATTGGTTGATAATCCTTGTTTTGGTACCCAATAATCTGTTGATAAAGATTCCCCCGTTTTCTAATGTTGAATTCATGATTTCCTGGATTATAGGAAATCACGATCGCCCTCTTCCTCATTTTTTTTCTGTTAAACGTGATTTTTCGTTTTGTTTGCGTCAATCTCGTCTTGATGCTTTTCAATATATGGAGAGAGAATAAAGATATCTCATTATTTATTACAATCTCGTATTTGTGAAAAAAAAAATCACTAATGATTCCTAATCTGATTATATTTCTTACCAATTGTATTTATGTAAATATTTCTAATCTAGGGGATATGTATGTATTTTTCCCTAGAAAAAAATTGTCATTTGGCTGGGCTGGGCCGTATAATTGAATTGTCCACTAAACCAAAGTCCGAGTCCCAAAATCGACTGCTTCTATAGGAGTGTTCTTTTCCTTTTTCTTCCTAAACAGTTCAGGGCGCCCCACATACAGAGAAACGCCCCACAGTTCAGGAGTGTTTGATGCTGCTTTTGTTCGAAGGATCGTATGATGAAGATACAGACACAAAAACGACGAGTCAAGGTGAAGCCTGATGGAACTCCACCACCAACGACGATGTATGTGATGGGCAAATAATTCTTGGCATACAGTCTGCATTCGTGCTCTCGATAATCCAAGCTCAGGCATTCACATAAACGGTTCTTATTACTGGTTAAATAGCTCAGAGCCCGGTTTTATTATGTCTTTCAACTTTGCAAGTGAGAAGTTTGCTTCCTGTCGTGTTCATGTGCCCCAGAGCGTGAAGCTCGATAGATGTACATTTAGCAATTTGAGGCTCGTGGAATTTTCGTGGTTCGCTTGGTGCTATTGTTCACTCGGTTGGTGCTAATCCTTTTTGTAGTTTCGAAGTTTGGGCGTGGGATTACGGCAAATGGGCGTGGTCACTAGCGTCCACGTTCGACGTCCCTATTTCTATTGGTTGTGAATGGAGCCTCGTGGGGAGTGATAAATTAATTTTTGTGGAGCCTCATTATCGTGAATTGATGTTAACGGGAAAATTGGAGAGCGTTGCTGGTGCGCCTAAAGGTTTCGTAGCGGGCATTTTACCTTTTGTCGAGAGCTCCGTTAAACTGAACTAATCTGGGAAATAATCAATGAGATGGTTGGAATAGTTATCTGAGCTGCGGCCAAATTAATTGTTTCGTTTATGGGAGTGATGTGTTTATTCCATCATTGCATCTGAAGTTGGTTTTTGCTTCGTTTTGTACATGAGGGATTTCTTTTACTGAAATGGTATCCAAATTATTATTATTATTATTATTATTATTATTATTATTATTATTATTATTATTATTATTATTATTATTATTATTATTATTATTATTATTATTATTATAGTTCCTCTATGCAACAATTGTTGGAAATAGGGTGTAAAAATTACACGGGAATCCTACGAACTGATATGTATTTTTCAGTTCTTACAAATAATCTAAAAATAGAAAATTACAATTGAACTGAAATTAAATTACAACTGAAAAACAGAAAGATTTTAGCCGAGGCGAGTAAAACTCTTTCAGCAAGAAGAATACGCCCCGTGTGGCAGCTAATGGTTCAGGCGTAACTTCCCCAAAGATGCAACGACAAACGTGTATAAATCTGTAATACACCTGATTTACAAACTCCGGCAAACGAGAACGAAATCGAGAATTGAGCACTCAGAAATAAAAGGAATATTCTGAAACTAATAGAAATATCACTTGTTTCTTCTCTTTTGATATTCTTATATCCGATATTTGGACATATATTTTTTCTTTCTTTTCTCTTTCTTGTGTGTTTTGGTACCCTTTTCTTCAATCTGGCCGAGGCTTTCTATAGGTACAATTGTGGAGCAATTTTGGATTCCTTCACATGCTTAAAGATGCTTTTACAGCTCTCACCCCACATGCTCAAAGATGCTTTTACAGATATCACTAGTAACACATTCACATGTTTAAGATGCCAGTGGAGCAAAGGAAGCAGGGGACGAACACATGTTTTCACATGTTTAAGTTGCATCAATAATTAAAAAGTTGGCTCAATTTACACTCAATTACAACAGTCCCCCACATGAGTGTAAATTAAATATATATAGACTAGTGTGCTCAATCCTCACAAAACTCTCTCGCATCAGAAAAGGTAGCTTGTGGCTTTGAACCTTTTATAGTAAACATCATCGGATGTACTGGCGGCCTAGTGGACATAATGACTTGAACTATTCCTCCATAGTGAACACCAAGACAATGACATTCACACAATAAAGTCTTAATTTCATTCCGTTCTATTGTTGTGTCTATTTTGGCCGTGGACAACACTTTGGATTCATAAGTGTTTACACTTGAAGCGGCCCTCACTTCACACTTATATCGGTGATCTCCCTAACAAGAGTATCCTGTATTACTCAACCTTTACAAGGTTAGGGATTCATTAAAAGTCCAAATGACTTACCCTTACCGCAATCAACAGGTCATCCTGCACTTAGAGTGCTCTAGGGAATAGCTTTGGACATTCTTATGTTCCAAGTGTTCAGCTGAATTTTCATAGCTTAGTTTTCCCCTTGAACCAAGTTTGTGGGATCTCCACTCAGCATGGTAGGGTTACTACTATGATTATTCTTTACATTGCGGATTTTTAAGCCCATTCCCTCTAGCAATCTTCCCAATTGATCTCTATTCAATCCTTTCGTCAAAGGATCAACCAAATTTTCCTTATACTTCACATAATCAATGGAAATAATACCATTTGTGATCAATTGGCGTACGGTATTATGTCTACAACGAGTATGTCTAGACTTACCGTAACACAAGTTGCTTCGCGCCCTACCTATAGCAACTTGGCTATCACAGTGAATCATCACAGGCGGTAAAATCTTATCCAAACATGGAATATCGGATAAAAAATTTCTAAGCCACTCGGCTTCTTCACCAGCTTTATGTAAAGCGATAAACTCCAATTCCATCGTTGACCGAGCTATACACGTTTTTTTGTGGATTTTCGCGAAACTGCACCGCCTCTAATACAAAAAACATATCTGCTAATGGAGCGAGAATATCTCGAATCTGAATCAAGGGTGTACCTCAAGTACTTAAGTACCCTTTTCAATGCATTCCAGTGCTCATGACTGGGGTTGCTCATAAATCTGCTCAACTTATTCACTGGGTAGGCCAAGTCTGGTCGTGTACAATTCGTCAAGTACATCAGACTCCCTATTATCAGTGAATATTCCAACTGAGCCACTAGTTGACCTTTATTGGCTACCAGATTTATACTATGATGAAGGGGCGTCTTACACCTTGACTGTGCACCGTCATAGGCATCAAATTTCTTGAGCACTTTCTCTACATAACGAGATTGTGACAAGACAATTCCATCTTGGGTTCTGATAATTCTTATTCAAGAATAACATCAACCAAACCCATATCTTTCATGTTGAAATTTCTCTTCAACATTCTTTTCGTATCCATGATCACTTCATGGCTACTCCCCATGATCAACATATCGTCTACATATAGACATACAATCACAAATGTATTTGATGTGCTCTTGACATAAACACATTTGTCAAATTCGTTGATTTTGAACTCATTTGACAACATCACGTCATCAAATTTCAAATGCCATTATTTCGGAGCTTGTTTCAGTCCGTACAAGGATTTGATCAATCTACACACCTTTCTCTCTTGTCTAGGTGTAACAAACCCTTCAGGTTGTTCCATGTATATTTCTTCTTCCAATTCACCATTCAAAAATGCCGTCTTAACATCCATTTGGTGAATCACAAGATTGTGCAAAGCAGCAATCAAAAGAAGCACTCTTATCGATGCTAAACGTGTAACAGGTGAATAGGTATCAAAGAAATTATACCCTTCCCTTTATTTAAACCCTTTGACCATTCAATTGTGCTTTAAACTTATTAATCGATCCATTAGCTTTATATTTCCTCTTTAGGATCCGCTTGCATCCTAAAGGTTTACAACCATCAGGTAGATCAACCAACTCCCAAGTATGATTTTTCATAATGGACTCAATTTTGCTATTTACAGCTTCTTCCCAGAGTGGTCCATCTGGGCTGGACAGAGCTTCCTTAAGGGAACTCAGTTCATCGTCCAACATGTACGTAATAAAATCAGGTCCAAACATTTTAGCTGTTTTTACCCTTTTACTATGTCTCGGTTCTTCATTAGTACCATCTGGTACAGAACCACTAGCAGTTTCATACGTTCGTTTACTAGAACTAGATTCTGCTTTTTCCTTCAGAGGAAAAATATTATCAAAGATATAGCATTCCTCGACTCAATCGTGGTACCCACAGATACCTCTGGATTTTTCTGATTTATGAACCAGAAATATCTATGATGTACTATTATACGCATATTCAATAAATACACAATTGACCGTATTTGGTCCGATTCTTACTTGTTTAGGTTCAGGTACTGAAACCTTAGCCAAACACCCCCACACTTTCAGGTACTTATAAGACGACTTAAGATTTTTTCACATTTCGTACGGAGTCTCACATTTCCCTTTAGGTGGTATTTTATTCAGGATATGATTTGCTGTTAAAACAGCTTCCCCCCACATGTTTTGGGGTAGTCCCGAATTTATCAACATTGCATTCATCATTTCTTTTAACGTATGGTTCTTGCGTTCAGCAACACCGTTCGACTGTGGAGAATAAGGGGCCTTCGTTTGATGAATTATGGCATATTCAGAACATATTTGGTCAAAAGGAGCTACATACTCCCCACCCCTATCACTTCTGATTATTTTAATCTTTTTGCCGAGTTGATTTACAACTTCAATCTTATATATCTTAATTCCACAACCTCGTCTTTGCTTCTTAACAAATATAAGTAGTAAAACCTTATGCAATCATCGATAAAAGTAATAAAGTACTTTTTACCCGTTCTTGTTTACCCACTTTTCATATCACATACATCAGTATGTATCAAGTCTAATGGTTCAATACTTCTTTCCACCGAGTGAAAAGGCAACTTAGCCATTTTTGCTGCAACACATTCACACTTTTTATGTGATTTTATTTTAGACTTTGGAATTAATTCTAAATTCATCAACCATTCAATTGCATTTAGATTTACATGTCCATAAATCAGAGCACTCAACGGTATAAATAGAATTAGGCTTTTCATATCACTGAAAATGGTTACATGGCTTACAACCATTACATTCATTTTGAATAGTCCCTTGACGAGATAGTCACGACCAAGGAATGTTCCAAACTTGCTAAGAATAAATTTCTTAGCATCAAACACCAGCCTTAAATCCATGCTCAACAAGAAGAGATCCGGAGACCAAATTCTTGCGGATGTCTGGGACATGCAGAACATCCTTAAGCTTCAACTCCTTTCCAGAAGTTAGCTTCAACACCACTGTGCCACCTCCAGCCACATCAGACGTGGAGGAGTTTCCCATGTGAAGTTTCCGACCATTAGAAGGAGTGTAGTTAGAAAATAACTCCTTATCAGAACACACATGGCGAGTGTCACCAGTATCGATGTACAACTCCCTTGTGTTATCCACCAAATTGGCTTCACACACCACTGGCAACATATCAAAGTCGGTCAATTCACCCGACACAGGGCCGTGTTCAGCAATGAGGGCACTTGGTTGTGCCTTCTTTTGCCCAGCCTTCTTAGGCTTCCTGCAGCCATTGGCTATATGGTTTGGTTTTCTACAGCTGGCAAGTGCCAGTAAACTTCCAAATCTTGGTCGGCTGCTTCCCTTTGTTAAGGGACTTCCTCTTGCTCGAGTTACCTTGTTCCAACAAGTTTGCACGAGCTTCCATCATAAGTGCTTTCCCCGATGAATTACGGTTGTCTTCCTCAATACGAAGACGAACAACTAGGTCTTAAAGACTCATCTCCTTTCTTTTGTGGTTTGAGATAGTTCTTGAAGTCGTTCTAGCCTGGCAGCAGCTTCTCGATCACAACCGCTACTTGGAATGACTCGCTCAAAGTCATCCCTACAACATGAATATCGTGCAAGATTAGCTGGAACTCTTGCACTTGTGACACGACAGTCTTCGTGTCCACCATCTTGAAGTAAAGAAATTTGCCGACGACGAATTTCTTCGTCCTGGCATCCTCAGTCTTGTACTTTTTCTGCAAGGCAGCCCAAAGCTCCTTGGCAGAACTAACAGAGCTGTACACATTGTACAACTCGTTACTAAGTCCATTCAGGACATAGTTCTGGCAAAGGTAATCACCTTGCCCCCAAGCTTCGTACGCAGCGCGTAGTTCAATGTTTTTTTCATTTTTAGCAACAAGACGGGGATTGTCCTTTAGATATTTTGCCAAACCTAAGGTGGTTTGGTAGAAGTGCATCTTCTGTTGCCACCTCTTGAAGTCAAGCCCGTTGAAATTTTTGAGTTTTTCAGCAGTCGGGACCTGAACAACAGGTACAGGATGATAATGTTGAACAGAGTTGTTGATCGGCTGCTGAGAGCTGGAACCTGCTCTGGTGGAAGCCATCAGTTCAGTAGGTTGAATATTCTTGTTACGATTGTTGGAAATAGGGTGTAAAAATTACACGGGAATCCTACAAACTGATATGTACTTTTCAGTTCTTACAAATTATCTAAAAATAAAAAATTACAATTGAATTGAAATTAAATTACAAATGAAAAACGGAAATATTTTAGCCAAGGCGAGTAAAACTCATTCCGCAAGAAGAATACGCCCCGTGTTGCAGCTAACGGTCCAAGTGTAACTTCCCCAAAGATACAACAACAAACGTCTCTAAATATGTAGCACACCAGATTTACGAGCTCCGGCGAACAGGAACGAAATCTATCACACTCTTCTTTCGGCCCCAATGACGATGAATTAGGGTTGTAGTATCGAGAATTGAGCACTTAGAAGTAAAAGGTATATTCTGAAACTAATAGAAATATCACTTGTTTCTTCTCTTTTGATATTTTTATATCCGATATTTGGACACATATATTTTTTTTTCCTTTCTTTTCTCTTTCTTTCTTCTCTCTTTCTTTCTTGTGTGTTTTGGTACCCTTTTCTTCAATCTGGCCGAGGCTTTTTATAGGTACAATTGTGGAGCAATTTTGGATTCTTTCACATGCTTAAGGATGCTTTAACAGCTCTCACTCCACATGCTTAAAGATGCTTTTACAGATCTCACTAATAACACATTCACATGTTTAAGATGCCTCCACATGATTTCACATGTTTAAATTGCATAATTAATTAAAAAGTGTGCTCAATTTACACTCACTTACAACAACAATTCTAACAATGAGGGCATCTATAGCAATTTTTAACTAGTTGGCACGCATCCATAACAATTTTTAAGCTCTGTAATGCATTTTTTTAGGCTATGAATTTGTACCGCCCCTATTACTACGTATCGTCCCTTGGACCATTTCGCTCCTGTCATTTTTTTCAAAAACCTCAGAAAATCGTAAATCCTTTCAACCAATCTATTTCCGGTGAAAAAATGTCTTCCGACAAGGTGATTTTTCTGACCGGCGACTGCGGCCGAGCTCAGTCCGGTAGGCCGACAATTTTGGTCGGGCCGTCGTTGGCCGCTTTCTGCGGCCGGCCAGGCCTGCACATGGCTTAAATTGTCGGTCTTCCTAATCGAGCCTGGCCGCAATTGCCGGTCGGCCGACAGCAGTCCGACCGACCACATTTTGTTTTTTGAATTAGTTATTCATTTACGAAAAAATTATATTCGTAGAAATTATTATGTTATAAATTAGAATTTGTTACTATTATGATAGAAGTTAGAAATTATTATGTTATAGATTGGAATTGGTCATCTTATAAATAAAAATTTATTACTATTATGTTAGAGTTAGAAATTATTGTGTTATAAGTTAAAACTGATTATCTTATAAAAATTAGAATTTATTATTATTATTATTATTATTATTATTATTATTATTATTATTATTATTATTATTATTATTATTATTATTATTATTATTATTATGATGTTAGAATTCAAAATTATCATGTTATAAGTTATAATTTATTATCTTGTAAAATTATTCACATACATCGTAATATATTGTAGGTGTCATTTGAAGATTTTGGAGGAGACGACTTTGATTACAGAGATCCTTTCACTACAAAGACACTATTTGTTAGTGATGCCGACGCTATTGAGTAGACAAAAGGAAGTGCAATTTTTTATGATTTCGAATTGGTTATTTCGAAACACAAACAAGAGGGAAAAATTAAGATTTTGAAGTGTAAGCGAAGGGAACGTCACAGAGGCAAAATATGAGATTTAGATCAGGCTGCTTTTAGATGTACAAAAACTAAAATGCAAAAATACCTTTTCAAATAGCAGCGAAACAGATGGCAAGATCTACATATTGGAGGATTCGTGTAACTGATGATGTTAAGAAGGGTATGCATAATCATGTCTTGGCTGTGTATCCTGAGGGTCATCGACAGATGAGCGGACTTAGCGTTGCATCTAAAGAGATTGTCCGTGATATGACTGCTGCTCAGGCAAAACGTACAGCAATTTTGGCTACGATTCAGGATAAAAACCCGAAAGACAACGCTACTTATCGACATGTGTATAACCATAGAGTTAAATTGCGGAGAGATAGTTTTGAGGGTAGAGATGTGACTACCAAGATTCTGCATTTGGCTAGGGATTGCAATTATATAGTTTATACAGATGTTGATCAAGACACACAAGCGTTGGCATGCCTTTTCATGTCGCATCCTACAGTAGCCAGTCTATTCAGGACATATTAGGTATGTAGGTATAGATTTGACGTACAAAACCAACACAAATGTTTTCTTATTAATAACAAATTAGTATGGATCTTAATTAGTATATTTGAGCAAGTTTTTTTATTCTATGTTTCTTCTTGTTGCTCTCATTTGCACAGGTACCAGATGCCGTTGGTGAAAATGATTGGGATGACGCCGTGCGACAAAAACTTCTTAATTGCATATGCAATTATCAAGGACGAGAGCGAGTACTACTATGACTAGGTTCTACATAGGTTGAGACTTCTGATAGGGTCTGAGGTGAATCCTAGTGCCATTGTCAATGACAGGGATTTGGGCTTGATTACTCATATTCGGAGGAATTTACAATCTGTCCACTTACTTTGCACTTGACACATCAACAAGGATCTAGAATACACGGTCTATCGACTCCTTGGAAAAAAATAAGACCTTCGCTCAGAAGTTCGCACATGGCAGGTGGAAGGATGTTGTCTAAGCGTGTAGGACGGTTGCATCCAACATTGCCGTAGGTGCAATGTATGTTCGGTACATGACTTTTCAGATCGTATTACAATATGTGGAGCAGACATGATTAGTCTACAAGGAGAAGTTTGTCAAAGCGTGCACGAATTCGATAACGCATTTTGGTAACACAACTTCGTGTAGGGTGGAGAGTGCCTACACTGTGTTGACTCAGTGGCTTAACACGTCGATAGATTTGCTCGATACAGTGTGGGAGAAGGTTCATAAGGAGATTGAATCTCAACTGACGCAAGTCAGGTACAATACTAAGCTACACATATTTACTGTATTATTACTGCATTAACTATAAATTTCATTGGGTCTAATGTTATGTAATATATTATCAGGTGCACGTTGGAGGCTTCAAGACTTAGGAAGACTGTACAGTACACGAGATTTCCATTCGCGTACTTGTCACTGCAGATCTTGCATCACTGTCCAGATTTATTGAATGATGAGCTTAAGAGGATGCGAGACTTGAGTAATGAGGCTTCCTCGCGCTGTGGATGTGTACTGAAATACACTAGTTGACTTCGTTGTGCCTGTGAGCTAAGGGCGACACACAATATCGATTTGTCGATTACTGTCGACATGATCCACAGGTTCTGGAGCTCATTAGAGGTTTTAGAGTCAAGTATAATTGTGATATTGATAAATTTATAGAATTTATCTAAACTTCATGTACAGATTGAAATGTTTTCAATTTATGTTTCATTTTTCAGTATACTTATGTACAGATTAGATTATGTTGTTTAATAATTAAAATTTTTTATCTTATAATTGTAGGGATGTGTAACCAGAGTGGATGGATAGATCATCAGTTCTTTTGGACTCTTGCTGACGAGGTTGAAACGACCAGTGTTGCAGCGGTGCGACACGTGAATCACCTCATCACGCTCACCTTCACCCTGACCAACAAGGTTATACAGAAACTACGGTGAAGGAAAATATGAAAGGTCGACAAAAAAAACCAATTCAATGATGCGTCGACCATAGAAATGGGAGTACAGGGACATAGGGCGTCCGATGGGGCATACAAGCAGTTCTTCGTGTGCTCCGACAAGCTCATCTTCTCTCCCTTCACAAGGTCCAACAAGTGATTTTTTTTATGTTAATGTCAATAAAAATATTTATTAAGTTCTATTATATAAATTGTGACGTGAAATTATTCTTGTATTATAGAGACCACGTCGACAATTTTTTGGGAGTATGCACATAGGCCTAAAATTCCCTTTGTAGTTTATGACTACATGGAGTGCTACCTGGATGTGAAAGCGGAAGAGAGCTATGAATTTCGGGTGACCGTGAGTTACGTATATAATGACCAAGAGATGTGGCCGTTGGTAAGAGACAACAACAAATGAGGTTGAATGCTACAATGCCTTGTACGCTCCCTTTTAATTTAGTGATGTCGACGCTGCACTCGAACGAATAAGATGGGACGGGGGCCATTGTGG
This sequence comes from Striga hermonthica, assembly GCA_902706635.1. Classification (NCBI taxonomy): domain Eukaryota; kingdom Viridiplantae; phylum Streptophyta; class Magnoliopsida; order Lamiales; family Orobanchaceae; genus Striga; species Striga hermonthica. Next base: position 1,861,354 of record CACSLK010027839.1, on the reverse strand, counting down.
CCTTTTATTGCTACACTGTTTAATGTTGTTGTCATTTTGTTAGGCCTTGAAGACAATGGTACTGATATCGACAATTAATGTACGACAGTATTGCCACTTCATGCATCATCCATGGCTACACGACCAGAACACGAGATTGTCATATTTCATCTTGGTTCGTATACACATTACATTCGTCCAAATATATCTCCTAATTTTCCAATCCCACCTATTTATTATTTGTGGTTTAAATATCGAAATTTGACGGTTGAAGATTTGGAGGGTTTCTACCAGAACATGATCCACTTGTGGCGCAATATTCATAGTAATGCACATTGATATATTACGATATCCGGCCGTGTTTATTGTTGGTTGTTATGCATGTTTGCGATTGACTTGAGACCGAGTAGGTATACGTTGATTGTTATGGAAATTTTTAGTTCAACGTAGTATAGCATTTGGAAATAGATGTAAAATAAATTGAATTGACAAAAAAAAAAAACCATAAAATTCTCATGAATGTTCAACAATAAAATCCAAAAACAACATTCATTACATCATTGTTATGCCATGTCCCAATCCGCCTGAATTAGGGCCAACAAATTTGCAAAACGCGCTACCAAATTAGGATCAACACTCTTGCATTTCCGCAGGTGGTCTGATTTAATTGTTTGGTAACGATTCACCCACTACACAAAATAGAATAATTAAAATATAAGATCACATGTATATTAAGAAACTTGGAAAAAAAAAAGTTCACACTCTGTGGAGGTTCACTGTAATTGACGAAACATATTCCAATGAAAGAACATTAACGAAAATTCAGTAAACAACTTACATAATCGGTATTGGCGCGCTAGGGACCCTGTGCCTGTCAGGAAGACTCTCACCCAAGATAATAGGATGTGAAACTCAAGCTTACCACGTCGGGCACTTAGCATGGGCCTCCCCTGGATCACGTGTGGAGGGGTGAACATAGACAAGTTGGCGCACACCAAATGCGAAAATTGATGCCAATTATCGTCTACAGCAGTATCAACATGCTCAACCTTTTAGAGCCTATACTCTCAAGCATATACTGCATTCATGCAGGGAGGGACAGTCTGGACGAAGCTCAGCTGACGCAAAAACCGCACAGGCATGTATGGCTCCACAATATCGTGGTACCTAAGGCATCCAGAATAAAGTGTCTTAGGCTCCATCGCATATGGGTTGCGGCCGTATGGCAACCAGTTCGCCTTTTCACAATTGCATAAAAAACATTTATTAAAACAATTATATTATTTGAAATAATATGTAACTAAATTTAAATAAAATAACTTAACGTACCTCGGCGACAGTGAGAGTGCCAAGGCGCCAATAGAGAGAGGTGAGATTATCTGACTTCCTCTTCGGCACCCCTATGCTTCACGAGCGAGATCGTGCGATACAGTCAGGACTGATAGGAAGACGCACTCAATGGGGTCAAAATTGGGGGAAGTACTCATATATCCAGGACTACAGAAGAATCAAGCAGCCAGACAGTCCCTGTGCGTCCCCCCTGCTGGCAATACCTAATTGTCTATACAAGCAAGCTAGTGCAACGAGCCCCAGGAGTAAGTCCCAACTTTACTCATGTCATCGATCATCTCGTGCAGGAGTTTGGGTCTTACCCTATTACCACTCTTGTCCATAAAAAAGTTGGTATCTAGCATCAGCTGCATCCAGGCAGTAGCCTCAGCCTCCACCGATCGAGCTGGAGTTCTCTCCTATGCCTCCAAAATGGTGGCAACTGTCACCACACCGTGATCCATGAATGACGCCATCAACTCGCTATGGCCCACCTGCATCAGAATCCTCTGTCGGGGTCTTCTGTCATGTATTATGTCTGCCGGAATATAAGTAGTTTTCATATTTGTGAATTTGGATTGAATAATCACTTACAATGTTTGATGTAGTCTGGCGCTGAGCTCTTGTATGTATCTCAAATGGACAAACATGGTTGCACCCAACATCTCCAATTTTAAAAACGTTGATTGCCATACCCTCAAAGCTTTCACGTACCAGTTGCATTCCGCACATGTACACTTCACGTAGTACTACTTCGCGTAAGACTTATCCACTTGAAACTGATATGAGTTTGTTATTGCATGGAGGTTCAACATTTTCATTACTAACTTTTATTTGGGAACGTTTCGCCGACCACAATATCAGAATTTATGAATCCATCGATCCTAACAATGGGTTTGTTATTGTTTACAAAGACGGATGTACACGAGGGCCAGAGGGCCTGTGGGCCCCCTGATTTATAAAAAAAATCGATATATATATATATATATTTAAAGTAAAATACATAAAATGTATAGAAATGAAAAAAAAATCCAAAATATTAGTAAATAATACTTATTTCCTATGCTATTTTTATTTAACATTATTTATTTATTGATACATTTACTAACAATCATTATATCTTAAATTTCTAGATAATTTTTTTTAAAAAAATTATAATGATTTACTATGTCGGTCTCTTAATTGTAAATTGATTTAGTTATTAATAAAATCGAGTATTTAGTTGGATTGTTATATTTTTTAATGTTGACTTTTTAGTCTCATTTTTTTGTGTAATCACATTTTTTTAAATTTATATATTTATTTCGAAAAAGTGTTCATTTGATAAGCTCTTATCAACAAAAATACTATGAAATGTGGTGCAATAGTTAAGTTTAAATCAATTTGTCGACCAAAAAACTTATTTTTCACAAATTATAAATGTTGAACTTAAATTATAAATACAAGAAC
>CACSLK010027839.1:1768707-1779512 GCA_902706635.1 Striga hermonthica | reverse complement strand
ACTACCTCTCTCGCTGCCTCGACGACTTCATCCGCGACTATCCACGGATGACATACAGCACCCGTAGCTATGGTCCTTCCATCTCGCACCTTTCTTATGCGGATGACATCATTATCTTCACCAGGACAAATGATGATGGGCTGATTGAGCTTATGCACCTTCTAAAGCACTATACCTCGGTTACCGGCCAACTGATCAGTGTGCAGAAGAGCACCTTCACCCTCTCCTCCTCCAGCGCGGACAGGTGGGCTCAGCGGGTCCACGAGATTACTGGCTTTGCGCACGGCGACCTTCCCATTACTTACCTCGGTGCCCCTTTATATAAGGGCCATCTCACGAGAGCGCTCTTTTCGGACATTAGACAGAGGATGATCGACAGGATCTCTGGTTCCTTCGGGGGTCGGCTTGCGTTGATCAAGAGCACCCTGAGCTCCCTTCCGCTGCATTTACTTATGGTCCTCAACCCTCCTAGGTCTACTCTTGACGAGATTGACCAGATTATGGCTCGTTATTTTTGGGGTTACGAGGACGATTCCAGGAGGGGGAGACGTACTCACTGGCTGAGTTGGGACTCTATTTGCCGCCCTTTCTCTGAGGGAGGCCTTAGCATCCACCGCCTTAGGGATATTTTCACTGCCTTCTCCTACAAGTTGTGGTGGCGCTTCAGGGAAGGAAAGTCGCCTTGGGCTCAATACCTTCGCGGCAAGTACTGCCCTAGACGCGCTAACTACCCTTGTTGAGTGACGGCGGTGGATCATGATAGCAGACAGTGGCGGCGTCTAACTAGGGTCGGTAGGCAAGCCCAGGATCACATCTTTTGGGTTTTGGGTGATGGCGAGGTTAGTTTTTGGGATGGATTGGTGATAGGCCGTTGTCTAGGGATAGGCAGGTGTCACATTCTCCCTTCATGCTTGTGAACGACCTTTGGACGGACGGGTCGTGGGATAGGAGGACACTTGATAGGGAGTTAGGCCTTGGGGCGGGTTTTAGCGAGCATTTATTAGATTAGATCCAGTAGATTCCCATCTCGGGGGACGGTCCAGATGGCATGAGGTGGAGACTTACATCATCGGGTGTGTTTTCTACTACCTCGGCTTGGGAGCATATCGGGCTGAGAGATCAGGCTAATCTTCTCTTCGGAGCCATCTGGAGCGATCTTTTCACCCCTACCATTTCGGTATTCCTTTGGCGCCTCCTCTTGCACCGGATACCCATGGACACTATTTTACATGTGAGGGGGATCTCCTTCCCCTACCGATGTTTGTGTTGTTCTGAGACTGGACGCCATGAGACCGAGACCTTTACCCATCTTTTTCTAGAGAGTGAGATTGTGAGGAGAGTGTGGAAGCATTTTGCCACATGTACACATATATTCCTACCCTGCACAGACAGTTTCTTTGAGCTCCTGATTTTTTTCTCACAGAGCACACACCTTAGACACGTGGGCTTCCTCATTCCTTGTCTGATCCTTTGGTTCACCTGGACGGAAAGGAATAGTGCAAAGCATAGGGATAATTTTTTTTTTGGTTTTCTCACATTTTTTTGAAGGTAGAGAGACATATTTCACTCCTCACATCATTGGGCAGGCTCACAGCCAGAGACTAGACAGGCTGCACGCCACCACACCGCTACATGGTGGCTCCCCTTGCACCTGTTCGGTCCCCTCAGCCCAGAGCTGTTGTTTGGCTTCGACCTAGCTCTCCTTGGGTCAAGTTGAAGACTAATGGTTCTTTCGATCTCCATACTGGAGTTGCCGGAGGAGGAGGGTTGACCCGGGACCACAGCGGCGCCCTCATCACCGCCTTCCACATGTCCCTTCAGGCCTCCTCGAGTTACGACGCAGAGATCCAGGCATTACAGATTGGCCTTCAGATTGCTGCCCACCTCTCTAGTCATATTTGGATCGAGCTGCGCGCTGTGGCTGTCGTCACCCTCCTGTCTTCGGGCCACCAGGGCTCGTGGCAGATTCAGCACCAACTTATGCGCATTAGAGCTCTTCTGCGGTCTGTCCAACACAGGATCACACACATTTTCCGTGAGAGGAACAGACCTACTGACTACCTTGCCAGCCTTGGCGCTACCATACCAGACACACACATGTTTCAGACCGACACTGCTCCACTCTGCCTTCACACGCTTGTTCAGATGGATCAGCTTGGATATCCATCGTTTCGCTTCCAGTAGATTAGGATTATTGCTTTATTTGGATCAGATTTTATTTCGGGCACCTGTTAGCCCGAAGTTAGACCTTGTTGTTATTTCCTTTTGCCTTTTGATTTGCTCGTGAGACCTTGTAGACTGTAGTCATTGATATTCTGGGCCCCCGTTTTGGGGCGTTGATCTATGCACAGGTTGGGGATCCAGCCCAATCCCCCGTCCTTCCGGAGCATTGTTTGTTAAAAAAAAAGAAAAAGAAAAAAAAAATGATAGCAACTACTAACCTAGCAACTTCAGACAACTAACCTAACAACTACAGAGAACTACCTAGCAACAACATAGAACTAACCTAGCAACTACAGAGAACTAACCTAGCAACTTCAAACAACTAACCTAGCAACTACAGAGAACTAACCTAGCAACTACATAAAACTAACCTAGAAACTACAGAGAACTAACCTAGTTGGAAGGTTAGTCGTCAACGGTCAACGCTGGAGTCAACCTCGGAAGTCAACAATCAATGCCAGAAGTAAACGGTCAACGGCGAGAGTCAACAGTCAACACCGGAAGTCAACGGATCAAAATAATATTTAAATAATTAAATTAATAAAAAGAAAAGAGTAAATCTTGGCCACACATGATGTACCAAATCTTGTGGCTAAAAATGAGTCTCATGTCCTCACTTTAAGAATGTGGATGTATTGGAACCAATCCATATATATATATATAATATTAAAAAGGTATGACAAATGCATGGTTCACGAATTAAGGTGTTTCGAATCAATCAAAAAGAATTATTTTTGTTATAATCTCATTTTTTTAATCCTCTAAACATGATGTGCTTGCAGAAAGCTTACTTTGTCCTTCAATATTCGTTTATTTATTAAAATTAAAATTGTCCATCATCACATCACATGTGAAATTAAGGTGTTCAAACATACGTGAAAAATCAAGAAAACATGCAGGTGTCTAATAATCGAGTAAATTATTCAGTTCTTTTGAAGAAACAGAGGGAAATGTAAAAGCCATTTTTTTGTATATTGAAATTTTGATTGCGTGTGGTGATACATACATACATGAGATCTTTACGAATTTGAAAATTTCTGTTGGAAAAAAAAAAATCATTTCTTTTTTGGGTGTTGGTTTTTTGTTTTTCTTCATAATCAATATGATGAAAAAAAATACTGTTAAGAAATTGTTTTCTGGGTTTTTCTATTTCACTTGGCTCGCTCTTCAATTGAAGTGTTTTGTTCTGTATGTTATTAATTCAAATTGCTTGGTTCTCTATGTTAAATTTGGTTACCACTATTTTGATAGACAATGTTCAAGGGATAAAGAAAAGGACTCTAACTAACGTTGAACGTTAGGCAGTTTATCATGCTTTGTTGGAGAAAAGTGTAAATGGTAAAATTGAAAAAGAATACAACAAAAGAAGTGAAAGATATGTTCAATATTGAGGAGCTGCGAACAGTTCAAAGGATATGGAAAATTCACAAGAGAACTCTACCAGGCTAAGATGTGGATGTTTCATCTAGAAAAGCACGAAACTGTGGTCGTAAATGAATTGAGGTGGATTTAAATAGAATTCAACAGATAGAGTGGCATCAACGAGCAACACTTGCATCTTTTTCCAATGCTTTAGGAGTTAGTTGTTCCAAATTGTACAACATTTTTAAGCAAGGCGTTCTAGGTCGTCACTCAAGTGCCATCAAACCACATTTGGACGAAAACAAAATATCACGACAAGAGTTCTGTTTATCGATGCTTGATGAAAGCACAACGTCGAACGAGCCAAAGTTTAAGGGAATGTATAACTATATGCACATCAACGAAAAATGGTTTTACATGACAACGAAGGAGCAAACGTATTACCTGCTCGACAATGAAGAACATCCTCACCGTTCATGCCAAAGTAAAAGTAACATAAAAAAGTCATGTTTCTAGCAGCCACGGCTCATCTTAGATTTGATGGTGAAGGAAGGGTGGTATTTTTGTTAGTGTTATATACTGAAAGCTTGGCTTTGAATGATATTACACTTTTACCCTTTTATGAATGAGAAACATGTTAGATTAAACAAGTTCTACGTTATGTTGTTTTGCATTAGATAGTGTGGGTCGTCATCTGGCGAACCGAAGATCATACTATCAGTTACTCGTGAAACAAGAATTAATGGTTCACAACCTAGATGGACATGAACACCCCATCAAAATGGTTGTAGTGTCAACTATACCTTTGTCTTGATTGATTAGTTGCACTAGTACATTTATGTATTGAACAAGATCCTAGAGAGGAGCAGTTCGTTTTATACTGATCGTCGTAAGCGAACTAGGCATCGGTTAATTACTGCATACTCTTAAACCGTAAGATATTAAACATACATATATATGTGGTACTTGTTACTTTGATTCACATGGGTGAGGTTTAGTGAACTGGACCAATAGACCATTTGTCTTGGGTAATATTGCTCCATGTATGATGTGCTGTTAGGATATTTACGGTCACTTTGTACATTTAGTTTGAAGATATCCCCGGAGTGAGTTCATGAAGGATTATTATGCTAAAACTTGCAGGTGGATTTAATTCCGACACAGTAATAATATGATGAACGAGTGCTAGCTTCAGTGAAATAATAATAAATTAATTAATTCTTGATTGTCAGTAATCGAATTGATTAATGGACATTATATCTTAAACATGAGGAGATAAATCGAGTAATTATTATTGGAGTTTCAATTGTAAATTCTTTGAAAAGAGAGTGCAATAATATTATGTTGGTGGCCTATTTAATATTATTTAATTAATTAGAAAATGTTGGTTGACCCACAAGTATTTTAATTAATTAAGGAGCTCTATTCCTAATCTTTTAAAAGTCCCTACTGTAGGTCTATATATACATCATTAAGCTCATGAGAAGAGAAGAGAACACATCATAATTCACGTGAAACACATCCTCCCCCATCTCTTTCTCTCAGTTCTCATTCGAGCTTTTATCTTCTTCTTGTTGTTCCACCAGTACAAGTTGAAGAGGGTGTTAGAGATATACAGTAGAAGATCCATAGGTATTTGAGACCCGGTGATCATCTACAAGGAGTCGACGATCCACTAGCCAGAGCCTGAGGACCGCCGACTAGCGACGTCGCGACCCAGTCGGACAGCCGCCGCGACAACCGTCGGACGCGCCAGGCCCGACGTCGCGACCTGCCAACACGACCGGCACCCCGATCCGTGACACGAGCAGCTCCATGCGTCACGGCCAGCCCCAAGCCCCACAAGACCCGACCCGATTGCGAGCCTGACATTCTGTTCGTGATCCAATCCAGTTCGCGTGTTGTGTACGGCCATCCGGAAGATCAGCCAGATCGCCAAAAAATTTTAGCCGTAAGTTTTCTACGTAAAACCTTTTGATCCGCTGCGCATAGGTTTACATTTTCTATTGAATTCGTGATTTGTAAATAACGAGATCCTCATAGATCCTAACAATTTTCGGGCAAAGTTGGATGTTAGGCGTTTGTGACAGAGCAACCAGCCCAAAGAAATAGCATGAACAGGCAAGCTGGCACGATGGAGATGAAGGTGATCACATATGTTAGAAGAGAGAATGTGAAAGCGTTTTTTATTGAAAAGGTTATCCCAACTAATATTGAAAAATTGCCTAGCTCCGGAGAAACTATTTATATCCAACAAGACAATGGACACTCGTCCCTCATAATGACCCTGATTTTGTAGCATCAGCTTCACAAAATGGCTTTGACATTCGATTAATTTGTCAACCCCCTAATTCTCCAGATTTGAATATACTTGATCTTGGGTATTTTAGGGCTATACATTCGCTACAACAAAAAATGTGCGCAAGGAATATCCATGAGCTTGTAAGTGCGGTAGAGAATGCATTCTCTGACTATTCACCCATCAAGCTCAATTGTGTGTGGCTGACATTGCTATATTTATGAAAGAGATCATGAAACTAGGAGGAGGAAATCTATATAAAATCCCTCACATAAACAAAACACGACTTCAAAGACTAGATGAACTTCCTACACAAATTTCATGTGAGTCTACCTTAGCGCACGCGACTAGAGAATTGTTAGTAGCACGACAAGGTAAATAAATGATAACATTTGCTTCTCGTCATCATATATTCAACTATTATTGATAATATTTTCATTTTCTTGTAGGAAACCATTCGATTGGAGGTGGATTGGAAGAGCTTAAGTTGAAATTGGTGATGCTTGTTGTTATTGACAGTTGTTTCTGTAGACTTTGTTCTGTTTTGTGAAATCCGCTTCAAAGACTCTTCTTGTATTGCTTCTGTTTTTGTCAAAATGTGTGTTCTCTGAAGACTTTTTTTCTGTTTTGTGAGGAGAATTGCATGAAAGATTTGATGATCAAAGAATGAGCATTTTGGTGTTGTTGGTTTTTATGTTTGCTTAAAGTTGTGTTAAAATGTTGTATGAGTTGTAACTGGAATATATGTAGCTTACTTTAAATCCCACATTGTAGAGAAACTAAACAGGGTCACATTCTGTTAATAGTTGCATGACAGTGCAGTGTGAAACTTATAAAGGCTGAGTCTTTGGATGTTAAGAAATCAAATGGGAGGAAGAAATGTAAAATTGATGTTGATGTTGATGATAAAACTTTGGGAACTGGTTGTTGGTTAAAATTGAGGTTTGTTGGCAGCTATATATCTTCAATATCTAAAGTTGATTAAATTAATTGTATGACTTTGAGTTGGCAGTATTGAATAGCAATGGGGTTAAATGAGATTGCCCATGTTAGGCATTGTTGATTATCTTGTCCTCATATGGTTTATTCAGCTCACCGATTCTTTAGCTTTACTTTACTGTGACTATTTTGGACCTTTTTGTGTTTTATTCGTAATTCATTAGTAGTTCTGATTAGTGTTGTAAACGAACCAACCGAGCTTGGGTTGTTCGAGCTCGTATTCGTTTACATTCGAACAATATTTGTGTTCGTTCGTTTATTTTTCGAGCAACAAATCGTGTTCGAGATCGTTCGTTTAGTTGTTCGTCAAAATTCGAGTTTGTTCGTGTTCGACTAATTTAATACATAAACTTTTTAAATATGTTTGATTAACTCAAAATTTGTTCGTTCGAACTCGAAAATAAAAGAATAAAATAAAAATATTTTCATATTTTGGTTTTTTTATTAAAAATATTATGTAAATATACAAAAAAGAAAACAAAATTATATTAAATTAATGTTCGCGAACATTATCGAACGTTCACGAACGAGCTCGTGTTCGTTTGATTATTAAACGAGCCTAATTTTTTTTTCGAACTTGGCTCGATTAACAAATGAACGAGCTTTTTTCGAACATGAACAAGCTCTATCGAGCTTTTGTTCGTGAACATTTGGTAGAGTAGATAGCAGCTTACGAAGCCGCAAACAATTTTCTTTTTTCTTTTTCTTATTTTTGCCAAAACGATAGAGATATTATCATATAACTCAAAGAGGATAAAATCCTAATACACCAAGTCAATACAATACAAATTCGAAATAGAAAACCGGGAGACACACTTTACAGTGGTCTAAAACCTCAAGAAGAGGAACAAAAACCAAAGAAAATAAATCAAAGTGTGATTCCCCTCTACTGCCCAAGCCTTGTAGGGGAAAATACACCTTAGAAAAAGGAAAGAAACTAACAAGCTACATCTGAAAAGAAACTAATCAAAAACAAGCTGCATAAGTGAACTGAGTCCAATCCGAGTGAGCTATTTAAACTACTTTCACTTCTGGCATGAGGGATGCTTGGAATACCCAAAGGTTCCTCGATTTCCAAAGCCACCATAGGATATAGGTAGACAATAAAATCCTTGCCTCTGAGACTTCAAAATGATCAAGGGTGCAGATTTTGAACCACCATTCATGGAAAGAATTCGTTTTGTCAGAAAGTCCTTGCCAAGAAACAGGAGAAATGTCCCACACCCTACTTGCTCTGGAACAATTTAAGTATTCAACCATTTGGAGAAGAAAGGGATCATCTCCATCCAACAATTCCACATCCATGACCCATTGGAGGTTTAAGTGGCATGAGTGATTGTTGTTTGAGAGAAATACCTATCTTTTAGAATTCTGCTTACCAAGAGATCTGGCTGAGATGCCACTCTCCACAACTGCTTACAAATCAGAGCTTGGTTATAACACTTCCAAGTCCAAAAAGCCCAAACCACCCTCATTCTTAGGTAAAGCAAGCAAGCTCCACTTCTTCCAATGAATTCCTCTGAAATTGTTGTCTCTATTTTGCCACCAAAATTTAGCAAAAAGCTGGGAAATTTCAGAAGTGAGAGTAATAGGAAGCTTAAAGCACGACATAGTAAAGATAGGTAGGGCTTGAATGATTGCTTTGAGCAGAACTTCCTTCCCAGCTGGACTCAAAAGCTTGTATTTCCAATTCTGTAATTTATTCTTGACTGAAGTCAGCAGGTACCCAAACACCTCCTTTTTTGATTTTCCAATGCCAAGTGGTAAGCCAAGGTACCTAGTTGATATGTGGGAGATTATACCATTGAGTGCTGAGCATATTGTAGCTTGCAGTGGCTGTGGAGTGTTTCTACTGAAAAAAATGGTTGATTTGTTCAAATTGACAGCTTATCCTGTGAATAACTTGTATTTCTCAAGGAGTGTCATCAGAACAGCTTGGTCAGCACTTGCTTTGCAAAAAAAGATTGAATCATCTGCAAATAGTAGATGGGTAAGTAATGGCCCATTCCTGGAAAGTTTGAGACCTTTGAGATGTCCTGTGTCAACTGCTTGCAGAATCAGAGCTGCGAGAACTTCAGCCACAATTAAGAACAGGTAAGGGGACAGTGGGTCCCCTTGCCTAATACCTCTATCAGGCCTCATATAACCACTCACGGTGCCATTAATTTTGAAGGAAAAGGAAGCAGTGGAGATGCAAATTAAAATCAGCTTTACAAAATCTCTATGGAATCCCATTTGAAGCATAATTTTCTGCACATTTAGCCACTCTACTATATCAAAAGCCTTAATAAGATCAAGCTTAAGGGCCATAAAAGAGTTTGGACCTGTAGAGTGTCTATTCAAATAATGAAATGCTTCATGTGCTATTATGACATTGTCCATAAGTTGTCTTCCCTCAACAAAAGCAGATTGGTGGTCACTAATGCAATGAGGTAAACATACTTTCAGTCTCTGTGCCAACACCTTTGCGATAACTTTATAAATCACTGTGCAGAGACTTATTGGTCTGAATTGACTGAGAGTTTGAGGATTGGAACATTTTGGAATCAAGGAGAGAATGGTATGATTCCAATATTTGAGGATCATACCTGTGTGAATGAAGCTCAAGATGGCTGCCATAAATCTTGTTTGATCAGCTCCCAGAAATGCTAATAGAAAAGTGAACTCATCCCTTCCTCACTAGGTGCCTTATCAGATGGCATTTGGAATAAAGCTAACTTGACTTCATCATATGTGACTGGTTTTAGGAGAGCCTCACTCATCTCAGAGATTATGGATTGAGGAATTAAGTGGAGAATAGAGTCACCTCCCGAGCTGCCTTCTGAAGAGAATAAATTGGAGTAAAATTCTGCTATGTGTATCTCCATTTCTTTTTGAGTATCCAGAACCACTTGATGATATCAGCCTGGTTATAGCATTTTGTTTCCTTCTTTGGAGAGTGAAAGCATGAAAGAACCTAGTATTGGCATCCCCTTCCTTAAGCCACCTCTGTCTGGATTTCTGTTGCCAATAAAGCTCTTCTTGAAGATGTGCTTTGTTCAATGATTTTTTGGTGTTCATCCAGCTGTTCCAGTTGCTGCCAAATTTGTCTCCATTCAGAGTTTCCAACTGAAGTGTAAGTTCAACAATAAGTGCTTTGTTCTGAGATTGAAAAGAGGAACTCCACTTTAGTAGAGCTATTCTAGTGAGCTTGATTTTCTCTTTGATCCTATAGAAAGGAGTTCCTGTGACAGGAGTATTCCATGCTTGCTGAACAGTTTCCTCAAATCTATCTTTACCAATCCATCTTTTATCAAAATTGAATCCTTGTTTCCTTTCAGAGGGCAATCCCAAGTTGAGAACAATAGCAGAGTGATCTGAGGAACTTCTAATCACATTAATCACAGAAGCATTAGGATAAGTATGATGCCAATCCAGAGTGCCAAAGGCTCTATCCAGCTGTTCTTCCATCATTTCATCAGAGGCTCTATGATTACACCAAGTATATGGATAACCACTCAGTCTGATTTTCTCCATATCCATGCTGTCAATAAAAGAGTTAAAAGGCTAGAGACTGGCAGGGCTTCTGGGAATTCCACCTTGCTTTTCTGAATTCTTGCAAATGTCATTCCAGTCCCCAATAGCAAACCAACATCACCCCATGCTTGTTTTTCAAGAATTAATTCATTCCACTGAATTTCTTTGGTAGTCCTGCAAGGACTAAGGTATACAAAAACACCCCACTGAGAGCTACATGAAGGTAATGAGAATTGAACTGCAATAAAGAAGTCTTTACAAATCATTTATTGAATAGTTACAGCAGAATCCCAAAATAATATTAAACCACCACTCAGGCCAGTGGGGTCAACAATACATATTCTATCAGCATATCCTAACTTAGTACCAATAGATTTTACAAAAGATTTTTTTTTGTTTTTTTTTT
>CACSLK010027839.1:1731032-1761396 GCA_902706635.1 Striga hermonthica | reverse complement strand
TCTATGCCAGTACAGATCATGCCACCAGAGTGGAGCAGAGAGAGTTTATTCTCCAAGAGAAGCAGAACTGGGGCAATTTCTGGTTTGTGGGTGGTAACTGGAACGAGATCACGTGTGCAGAGGATAAAAAAGGGAGGGGCAGGGGAGGGAGGGGTAGGATCATAGCAGAATCCTCATACACAAATTTCATTGAGTTAATCTTTAATCTGGGAAGACAAGACTTAGGGCTTTTGGGCCACCTATACACCTGGGAAAATTGCAGAGCATAAGAGGATTATGTAGAGGAAAGGTTGAACATAGTTTTTGCTTCCATTGATTGGTCAGCCTTCTATGCCTCAGCTCAGGTGCACAACATCTTCATATCATCATCAGACCACAGGCTTCTTCTTTTGAGAGCTCAACCAGTTCAGAATATTCCTAAAAAGAGATTCCTCTTTGACAAGAGGTGGCTCAACCATGTTTAATCGTCAGTTTAAAATTAAAAACACTAGGGTGGAACTTCTGAAATGGAGCAAAGATTTCAATTCTGATAGAAAGAAGAAGCTGCAGTATCTCAACGATGTCCTTGAGTATCAGATAACTCTTGGTGATAATAGAGACTGGCTCTTGTGGGAAGAATGCAAAAGAGAGATGAACATAGAAAATTTTCAAGAAGAGCAGTTTTGGAGGTAGAAATCCGGGATTAGCTGGCTCCAAAATGGTGACAAGAACACCACATACTTCCATGCCCACACTGCCCAAAGAAGGAAAATCAATAACATTACCAAGATCCTTAAGGAAGATGACACACCTTGTACAAATACTGATGTGATAACAGGATGCATTGAGGATTACTACCCTCATCTGTTTACCTCTGAGGGATCTACTGGTGGCACTACCCTGCTGAACAACATCCAACCAGTCATCTCCACAGACATGAACTCTGAGAAACTAGCCCTGGTGAATGAGAAAGAAATCAAAGAATCTCTCTTCAGCATTAACAACAATAAGGCCCCAGGCCTTGATGGTATGACTTCTACCTTCTTCCATGGCCTTTGGGATATTATTAAATCAGATTTTTGTTTCTTCTATTTTTAGCTTTTTTGAATCATGAAGAATCCTCAGAAGCTTAAACTATACTCTTATTACTTTAATTCCCAAAATCCAGAATCCTAATCTTGTTTCTCATTATAGGCCTATTAGTTTGTGTAGTGTTTTTTATAAAACTATTTCTAAAATCTTTGCTAATAGACTCAAAAAATGACTGTATCACTGCATTCGAGGTAGCCAATCAGCCTTCATCCCAGACAGGCAAATCCTTGATAATATTATTATTGCTCATGAATCTTTGCATTTTCTCAATAGGCATAGATCTGGCAATATGGCTATTAAATTAGACATGTCCAAAGCTTTTGATAGAGTAGAATGACCTTGTGTTAGCTAAATTTTGTGTAAATTAGGTTTTCACCTTATTTCATTAACTGGATCACATCCTTCATTTCTTCTCATTGCTTCTCCTTTAATATCAATGAGGCTCCAAGAGGTTTTGTTACAGCTAGTAGGGGTATTAGACAAGAGGACCCACTGTCCCCCTATATATTTATTCTGATTTCTGAAATTTTCTCTAGCTTAATCAAAGCTGAAGTATCTAATGGGAAATGAAAAGGGATGAAAATCAGCAAGAATGGCCCCAACCTCACTCATATCCTTTTTGCAGATGATACCTTACTCTTCTCTCAAGCCTCCAATGACTAAGCTCTCATTTTACTTGATATCCTTAAACAATACCAACTCTTCACTGGCCAACTTTTTAACCTCTCTAAATCATCTATTTTCTTTGGCAAAAACACCTCCCCCCCACCCCCACCTCCAAAACCAAATCTATTGCACCCTTAATGGTCAGTCAAGTTTTCCTCCAAATACCTGGGGCTGCCCTTAGGCTTGGGAAAATCCAAGATTGATACTTTTGCCTATGTGGAGCATTATGTAAAAAAATAGAATTTTGAACAGGAAAACCAAGTTTTTATTTGCTGCAGGTAAAGAAGTCCTAATCAACTCAGTGTTGAATGCCCTGCCTATCTACACTATGTCCTGCTTTCTCATTCCAAAGGCCACTAAAGCAAGTATTGACAAAGCAGTTGCTGAGTTCTGGTGGAGTAATGGAGAGCAGAAAAAGCACATACACTGGAAATCATGGAGTATCATCACCTTACTCGAAGAGCAAGGGGGGCTGGGCTTCAAGGATATCCACCTCATGAACAAGGCTCTCATATCCAAGCAAATCTGGAGGATCTTATCCAAGCCCAACCTTCTGGTCAGTAATTCTTAAAGGAAAGATACTTCCACAAAGATAGCTTCTTTACTATCATCAAAAGGCAAAACAACTCATTGTTATGGAATAGTTGGCTGGAGGTGAGGGATATCTCTCATGAAGAACCCTCAGAGTGGTGGGTTGAGGTTTGAAATTAAAAATGGCAGGAGAATCAACATCTGGGATCAACCTTGAATCCCCTCTGTCCCCAAAATCAGCAGCATGCAGGATCAGAGCAGCTTAACTTGGGTAAGTGAGCTTATTGATGAGACTGGAAGGAAATGGAACATAGACACTCTTCACACCATTTTTTCCCCAGGGAAATTGAGACCATTCTGAAAATCAAAGATCTTGACCCTAATGGAGTGAACAGGCTTGTGTTGGATGGCACTGGCAAAAGCAAACCCTTCATAGTCTCTTCTGTATACTCCACTTTAATGAGAGCTAAATAGAATACTCTGGACATAGCTGAGAGCAGCAAAGACCAGAAGATTATTGCAGGGATAAGGAAAAGGAGTTGGTCCCTTAAAATTCAAGGGAAACTGAAACACTTTCTCTGGAAATGTGTTTCAAATATCCTCCCTGTGGCAGGTAATCAGTGGAGAAGAAAAATTACCCTGGACCCAACATGTAAATGCTGTGGTTAGGAGATGGAGACTGTTGAACATCTCCTTCTAAACTGCCCTTTGTCTTCTAGAATCTGGAAATTATCTCCTTTGTGTTGGGATGGCAAAGCACTGGACACTTCATCTTTCAAATCTTGGTGGTCTCAAATCTGTTCTCTCAATAACTTTTCCACATCTAATGACAGGCTGCAACTCACAATTTATATCCTTTGGGAAATCTATAAAGCAAGGAACCTCTGGACACTTCAAAGAATAAAAAAGCCTGAAGCCCTAATTGTCAACTCTGCCCTGAGTAACTGGAAAGAATACACTTATTCATTGTCATCTTAATCTAGTAGAATCAAAAGTTGAGGCTGAGCTGGTACTAACATGTGTAGTCTCTGGCTCTCATCTGTTGATGTGCTATAGGCTCTGGTGTTGGGGTGTTTTCTGGGGTGCTTATGTTATGTGATTGGCCCTGGAAGTGTTGGATCGACTTGTTGGTATCCATGTTCTCTGATTGTGTAGATTTTAGTTTTTTAGTTTGTTTTGTTGACCCCTTTGTTTAGTTTCAGGTTAGATTTTTTCCTCATTCTCTTGTTTTTCTCTCCTGCTATATTTTCTTTTGGTTTGCTTGTTAGTTGCTTCAGCTAGGCCAATTAGGGCAGTGGTTGTGGCTTTCTCCTCTAAGTCTGTCGCTTCGGCAGTAAAGTATAAAGAAACAACTCTCCGGACCTCTTTGCTTGTCAATGCCTGGAGTTGGGCTTTATGCTTTATTTTTAGTAGGTTCTAGTGCGTCTTGAGGTGCCGCTCCGTTTTCCTTTTGGATCATGTATGGGTTTCTTAACCCGGACGGTATATCTTTTATTGAGTTATAAAATCTGTCGTTTCGAAAAAAAAAACAATCATTATTTTTACATTTCCAAATGAGTTTGGAAAATACTTATAATGATTTACTCTTTCGTCTTTTAATTGTAAATCTATTTAGTGATTTATAAAATCGGTTGGATTGTTACGTTCTTGAATGTCGAATTTTACCCCTTTTTTGTGTAACCACATATTTGTAACTTTATTTTTTTTTTCCTAAAAATGTTCATTTGATAAACTCTTATCAAAAAAATTGTCATGCAATGAATTGGAAGATTTCAATTTAAATCAAAATTTCCACAAAAAAGATTTACTTTTCCATAAATTATATTTGTTGAACTTAAATTGTAAATACATGAAGGCTATGTTTGGTAAAACTAGTTGATAAGCTAGCTTATAGCTTATCAGTAATTTTTAGCTTATAGTTTATAACTTATGACTTATAGCTGATAAACTAGCTTATATGATAAAAGTATTTGGTAAAATTAGCTGATAAGCTAGTTGGAATAAAAAATTCAACTAGCTTATTTGAAAAGCTACATGAGGAAGCTTATCAAATAAGCTCGAGCTTTTTAAAAAAACACGTCCTACCAAACGAGGCTTATTTAAATACAGGGAGCTTATAAGCTAATCAAATAAGCTATAAACTAGCTCATTTTTTTTTCTTAAAATAAAGTTTGAGAGTGAGACCAATGACACATATTGAAGTGAATATGAAGTGAATAAGATTCACCTGGGCTCCTTCAACTCGAACCGGCCTCCGTACCTGCAGAACCCAACGTCGGGGGTGGCCCCGGCGTCGGGCCTCCGATGCCTAAGTCAGTGCTCAGATCAAGAGAGATAAGAGTGTAGTATGGAATGAATAGAGAGTGAGAGAATGAGGTACCTTGGCCCCCCTTTTATAGGGGGGGTATACCTTTTGGGCCCAAGTTGGGCCAGACCCCTATCGTTGGGCTTAGATGTCTTAGTGGGCTTACCTTCCAATATGTATCTGCTTTATCCATTAAATCGGGTCTAGTATAATATCCTATATCATCTAGTCCCCCCCACTCTGGTCGAGTAAGCATAACTCGATCCAAGAGTGAAATGCCTCTTCGAGTTGTTTTCTTCAACTTACCACTAAGATCGAGCATCGAAAGTCGAATGACCATTGAATAACCACTGAAATATCCTCCAAATGAGCTTTGAGATCTCAAGATCGAAAACCGAAAGACCACGGAGGTCGGAAACCGAATGATCTAATGTCGGGGTCGAAAATCGAAAATCAAGACCGCTGAGGTCGAAAATCGAGAATCGAGACCGCTGAGGTCGAAAACCGAGAATCGAGAGACCGTTGAGGTCGAAAATTGAGAGTCGAGACCGCTGAGGTCGAAAACCGAGAATCAAGACCGTTGAGGTCAAAAATCGAGAATCGAGACCGCTGAGGTTGAAAATTGAGAATCGAGACCGCTGAAATCGAAAACCGAGAGTCGAGAGACCGTTGAGGTCGAAAACTGAGAGTCAAGACCATTGAGGTCAAAAACCGCGAGTCGAGACCACTGAGGTCGAAAATCGAGAATCGAGAGCGCAAGAGGTCGAAAACCGAGAGTCGAGACCGCTGAGGTCGAAAACCGAGAATCGAGACCGCTGAGGTCGAAAACCGAGAATCAAGACCGCAAGAGGTCGAAAACCGAGAGTCGAGACCATTGTGGTAGAAAACCGAGAGTCAAGACCGTTGAGGTTGAAAACCGAGAATCGAGACCTCTGAGGTCGAAAACCGAGAATCGAGACCGCAAGAGGTCGAAAACCGAGAGTCGAGACCGCTGAGGTCAAAAATCAAGAATCGAGAGCGCAAGAGGTCGAAAACCGAGAGTCGAGACCGCTGAGGTCGAAAACCGAGAATCGAGACCGGTAAGGTCGAAAACCGAGAGTCTAGACCATTGAGGTCGAAAACCGAGAATCGAGACCGCAAGAGGTCGAAAACCGAGAGTCGAGACCATTGAGGTCGAAAATAGAGAATCAAGACCGCTGAGGTCGAAAATTGAGAATCGAGACTGCTGAGGTCGAAAACCGAGAGTCAAGAGACCGTTGACCGAAGTCTTGAATTTGAAAATTTTGAATTTACGTCTGTTGTGTTTCGATCAACATGTTCGAGCTCCCTTATACCACCTCGTCCTATCGCCCCTCAGTTCAAAGTTTAAGATTCAAGCCTGTTGTAGATTCCTTTGAAAAATAAATCAACCACCAACCTGATCAAGCCGTAATGAATATACTCGACCCGCCACTAAAGTCAAAAAATCGATTCGAAGGAAGCATAATCAAATAAAGCACAATCAACCTGCTCAAGCCATAATGAATACACTCGACCCGCCACCGAAGTCGAAAAATCAATTCGACAGAATCATAATCAAATAAAGCGCAATCAACCTGCTCAAGCCATAATGAATATACTCGACCCGCCACTGGAGTCGAAAAATCAATTCGACAAACCAAAATCAACAAACAACCTGCTCGAGCAAAAATGAATATACTTGACCCGCCACTGGGGTCGAAAAATCAATTCAATAAACCAGAATCAACAAACAACCTGCTCGAGCAAAAATGAATATACCTGACCCGCCACTGGGGTCGAAAAACAATTTCGATAAATCAGAACGAACAGTCAACCTGCTCGAGCAAAAATGAATACACCTGACCCGCCACTGGGGTCGAAAAATGAATTCGATAAACTAGAATCAACAATCAACCTGCTCGAGCAAAAATGAATACATCTGACCCGTCACTGGGGTCGAAATCACAAATACAGCAAAACCAAACTAAATAAAACCACCCATCTGCTCAAATTACCTATAACGAACTTGGTCGACCTGCCACCGAGGTCAGAAGCACAAATAGCACAAAATCAAATCAAATAAATCCATTAACCTGCTTGAGCTATCCATAGCGAGTTCGATCGACCTACCACTGAGGTCAGAGGCATAAATAGCACGAAACCAAATCAAATAAATCTGTTAGCCAACACTAGGATCGACCACCCAGCCTGGAGACCTTAGTCATGGTGGATTTTGTCTTCTCTCAACCTGCCACTAGGTTAGGAACAAATTTACAATGATAACAAACCAAATATAATCAAGAAGAAATCATCGACCTGCCTTCGAGGTCTGCTCGAGCTATCCATGTCTTCACGACCCAACACTAGGATCGACCACCCAGCCCGGAGGCCTTAGTCATGGTGGATTTCATCTTCTCTCAACCTGCCACTAGGTTAGGAACAAATGTACAATGATAACAAACCAAATATAATCAAGAAGAAATCATCGACATGACTCCGAGGTCTGCTCGAGCTATCCATGTCTTCACGACCCAACACTAGGATCGACCACCCAGCCTGGAGGCCTTAGTCATGGTGGATTTTATCTTCTCTCAACCTGCCACTAGGTTAGGAACAAATGTACAATGATAACAAACCAAATATAATCAAGAAGAAATCATCGACCTGCCCGAGCTATCCATGTCTTCACGACCCAACACTAGGATCGACCACCCAGCCCGGAGGCCTTAGTCATGGTGGATTTTATCTTCTCTCAACCTGCCACTAGGTTAGGAACAAATATACAATAATACCAGACAAAATAGAGCCAAGTAGGAATCATCGACCTGCCTCCGAGGTCTGCTCGAGCTATCCATGTCTTTGCACTTGCCCACCCAATCCGAGGGATGTTCGAAACAGGGGGTCAACCTGCCCATCCCAAGAGGTGTACTAAGCAAGTGACCACCCAACCCGGAGGCCTTAGTCATGGTAGAATTTGTCTTTAGGCACTTGCCGACCTATCGAAACAAGCGACCACCCAGCCCGGAGGCCTTAGTCATGGTGGATTTTTTTTCTTCAGGCACTTGCCCACCCAATACGAGGGATGTTCGAAACAGGGGGCCAGCCTGCCCATCCCAAGGGGTGTACTAAACAAACGACCACTCAGCCCGAAGGCCTTAGTCATGGTGGAGTTTGTCTTCAGGCACTTGCCAACCCCGAGTGGGCCTATCGAAACAAGCGACCACCCAGCCCGGAGGCCTTAGTCATGGTGGATTTTTTTTTCTTCAGGCACTTGCCCACCCAATCCGAGGGATGTTCCAAACAGGCGACCAACCCGCCCATCCCAAGGGGTGTTCAAAACACGCGACCACCCAGCCCGGAGGCCTTAGTCATGGTGGATTTTTTTCTTCGACATGCCACTGAGGTCAATCAGGAACACATCAAGCAAAAAGATATGATAGTAATTGATCATTTTCGTTAGTATCACCAAATGTATAATTGCGTCGAACGAGATAAAAAATGTTGATTGTATTTTTCTACCTCCCTTTCCTGGTTGTACATGATAACGTGTGCTCGAATTATTCGACCTGCCACAGAGGTCTAAAAGGAAAACATCGAACACGACCAGATATAATAACACCCAATCCTTTTGTTAGTTATCGAAATAATAATCCAAACATGCCCATGTACCTCACCATGCCATCAATTTCGCCAAAAATGTTCAAACATTCATGTGTCGATCAAACTCGACCACCAAATCAAGAGTTGAGAATAGTTTTGTACTGACTGATGAGAATACCACTCCAAATCGTCTTACCTCTCCCAAAAGAGAATGATTTCTACCTTTGAGATCGCCACCGGTGACCTATGTCATCCATGTTTGTCCTTCATTATCACCCTCGTTTTGATGGATCCATGCTCGTCCATTTTATCCTCGACACTCAACTGTTCGCCCACCATAGCTTGTCGAGACTTTGGTTATTTTGTTGTTTCCTTAATATCCGTTGTTGGATAGTAGCATGTTGGAAGAGTTTTGAACACAAATTAAGCCACAGATGGGCTGCTGGGCCACAACTAGAAGAAAATGCACCCATAGTGAGCTGACTTTGATGAGATTGGGCCACAAATACGCTAGTTGGGCCGGGGAGACGCGCCGCACGCGCGTTGGGTGAAGGCTGGGCGAACGCGGGCTGTCCTCGGGCCTCGCGGACACTGTGAGGAGAGCGGGCCGCGCGGACTGGGCGCGGCCCGCACGCTGGAACAGCTGCGAATGAGCCTTCTTCACAGGCATCCTGACTGGGCTGTTTCCACAAATATGCGGGCTGGATCTTGGGCTTCACTCATTGGGCCTCCTGCTCGAATTGGCGGACTTTCACCTGGGCTCTATGACCACAGCAGCTGGGCTTGGACTTCGGGTAATCCCCCAGCAAGAGCAGACACTCCATGGCCACGTCGCAGGCACAACGACTGCGGGTTGCTGAGAGAATACCGCCGGAAGGAGTCTCCGGTTCCGACGAAGTTAACCACCCACATGTGCGCCTTGGTGAGTAGAATCCGAGGGTGTAGTCGGATTGAAGCGGGTCGCCGGAAATCGACGGGAAATCGGAGAAGAAGACCGGTGGTTGACCAAAATTTCTTAGATCCACAAAGCTTTGACCGATAAATCGACAGTCTTCCCGGTGGAATTTTGCTCCAAATTTTAAAGGTAGAATGTGCACGACGAGAGCTTCGCGATGATGTAAGAGTTTTTCCGATCGGACAACTTTGGACGGCGGCCGACGGCGGAGGTGGCGGCGCCGGCGCCGGTGGACGGTGGCGTGAGGGAAAGGTTAGCAACTGGAGATTCGCCTCGTCGAGAGGATTCCGGTGGTACCCTCGAATTTTTCATAACCCTCCCAGATTGTCGGGAAAATGCATTTGAATGTCTGATTTTGACCAAACTTTTACAAGATCTGAAAACTTTGACCGCTAAATTGAAGGTCTTCTCGAAGGAATTTTTGCATGAAATTTTATGGGGAGATTCACCTCGAAGAGATATTTCCAATGACCCCAACCATTTTTCGATCAGAGCACATTTTCCGGCGGCCGGCGGTGGCGGCGGCGGTGGAGAAGAAGGAGGCTTTCCAAATTTTTCAGTCGGAACTCCGCTTGACTTTTTTACGGGTCTCCACAGAGGCGCCAATGAAGTGAATAAAATTCACCCGGGCTCCTTCAACTCGAACCGGCCTTCGTACCTGCAGAACCCAACGCCGGGGGTGGCCCCAGCGTCGGGCCTCCGATGCCTAAGTCAGTGCTCAGATCAAGAGAGATAAGAGTGTAGTATGGAATGAATAGAGAGTAAGAGAATGAGGTACCTTGGCCCCCTTTTATAGGGGAAGTGTACCTTTTGGGCCCAAGTTGGGCCTGACCCCTATCGTTGGGCTTAGATGTCTTAGTGTAGCGCCACGTTTTCTTTTAATAAGCTTAGCATTTCATTTCGTTCCACTGCTCGACTTAGTTTAAAACTCCTCTGTGCTTTTATTTTGTTTTAATAAAGGCTAAGAGTGCATATGTGAATTGTATTCCTAATTGTACTTTTTGTGCTTAAGTGTTATGTGTGCTAAGTGTCAATTTTGTTTTCTTAAGTGCTTAATTTCTTTTATGTGTCTAAGTGTTTGGTTGTACCCAATTTGCCTAAATGTTATATTTGTGCCTTCTTGCTGAGTGTTCTTTTATATTTTCCTAAATGTTCTTAAGTGATTATTTTACCATATTATTTGCCTAATTGAATTATTAGATTATGTGAATCAAGTTCCTAATTGAATTATGTTATTATGTGAATTATTTTCTTAAGTGAATTATGTGCGTATGTGATTTATTTCTCTAGGTGATTATTTGACTTTGGTGTTTTCATGATTATGTGATTTTGTGCTTAAGTGATTATTTGAATTTTTGTGCTAAGTGTTAGATTATTTTTTTTTAGTATATTATTTGTACTAATTGTTTTTAAATGTCCATAAATTTCTTAAGGGTATATATATATATGGATATCATTCTTTTGGACCCAAGAACATTAACAAGTCCATCTCCCAAACCCACTAGACCATGAGACCGTTTGATTTAGTTAAGAAGGTCCAATCTTGCAGCCCAAATTCTCGGCCCAAGCCTCCATTAAGATCAGTCGCATCAATGATCGACGCCCAAATTATCGCCATCTCCCCAAAAATCCAGCCACGATTTCCCCTATCGGATTTGCCCTAATTCTCCTTACTTAAGCATCCAAGTATCAGCCTCCCCTCAAGGATCCAAACTCCCTCAGAAATTCTCAAATCGCCCAATTATTTTTCCCAGTGTTTCTCCTCGGCCAGCATCCATTCCCGGCGACCTTTGCATCAGACCTCCGGCCACAAGGCCACAAGCAGTGAGCCGCGACCTCAAGACTCGATTTTTCGTCGATCAGAGCAACCCCAGGTCGCAAGCCCCAAATTCTTTCTCCGTTCCAGCGACCATCGTCGGTGAGTCTCATCGGTGTTTTGAGATGTCCCGGCGAGTTCAAGTGCATGTCCGACCTCCGACGACTAGAGCTCTGTCCGTTGAACTGCCACCCTGCACGTACGCAACGGCAAACAAGATCCTCCAGCCGGAAAATTTCACCAGCAACAACAACGCGACCGAGACTAGCAGCGGCAGCCGCAAACCTGAGCATTATCGGGAAACTAAGAGCAGGTCAGGAGTATCCTTGTCGAACAAGGGAGTAGTCGAGCGACCAACGGGCTTCCGACAAGTACCGAGCAGAGCATCCGAGCCACCCCGACTGAAGCGAGCGGAAAGCGATCGTGTTCAGCGGCTTAGGGTTGGCCTTACTCTGTCCGAGATAAGAGCCATTAGCGAGCTGAACCTCACCGGTCCCAGCCGAGAGCCTCAGTCGAGGTCTTTTTCAGACCCGAGATCGGAGTTTTTCGTCTTTTACCTTTCCCTACGAGAGGTATTTCAGCCAACCGAATTTATGTGAAATTTTCTATGCATAGTTTCAGTCTTTAATTAGGAGATTAAGAGCATGCTTGAGTTATATGTCTTAACGGCCTCATTGTGGTTGTCCTGCTGAGCCTTGTTGTTAGAATATTTTTTTTTTTTATTGTTGTTCAGTGAGTTTCTAAGAGTTCAGTGTTAGCTTTAAATGACTTAAATTTCATGTTAAGTTTTGAAGGAAAGAGAGCTTGAAGTGTTGCATTTTGCTTTGTTCCTGTTTATGTTTTGTTCTTGTGTTTACTTGGAAATAAATGAACCTTTAAAATGCGTATTTATGTGCTGTTAGATTGGTGCTTAGTGCGGTGCTAAGTATGCTTATGATAGTGAGTTTGAGGAGAAGTGCATGTGGTATGATAATTTTGAAGCAGGTTGGTTTGTCTTGTTACATTGATTTATGGCTTGATTTCAGTTCCAAAGAGTTTCGGTTGTCTGCCTTATATTTGAAAAAGTGAGAGCATGAATATATGACTTTATGACCTTGCTATATTTGGTTTATTAACCTCCGTTCAGAGTGTTTTAGGCTGAGATACATGAGTTTTGAGGAGGGAAATTTCAGTCAAAAAGTCAGTTTATGAGCAGGTCTAAAGTGTTAGAAAAGAAGAGCAAGAATTTTGTGTATTGTGCCTTGTTTTATATGCCTGCTTGCCTTGATATCTGGAGAAAATAAGGGGCTGCTAGCATCATGCTCTTAATATGCTGAATTTAAGGTTTTTATTTTGGTAAGAATTGAGTTAGTGTCATGCTTAAAATAATTGTAAAATTTTAGGTACAAGTGAGAACAAGTATATGTGATATATTTATTGGCCATGTCTTATTTTGTCTTATTGTGCCTATGAACGTGGAGTTTTCTGCCCAGCTTTGGTGTCTTATTTATTTGTTGAGGTTAGATGAATTGTTTGCAGAAAGAGGACATGATTTATTTATTTATTTTTCTTGTCCTTCATGTTAAGGAGGATTTTGGCTATCATTATACTTCTTAATTTGGGTTAAGAACTCAATATTATGAGTTGAGAAGCATGTCAGAATAGTGAGCAATGATTAAAGCAGTTTCAGTAAAGTTTCAGTAAAGTTAAGAGTTAGTAGAGGAGTTAGAAGGATTATGTGCTTTATTTGATTTTAATTGTCTTAATTTCCTTGTTTGCTTTATCTACCTTTTAAGTGTCTAATTTTTCTTACTTGTCCTCGTTTGTTTAAATGTTTTGACTGTCTTATTTGCCTTATTTGCCTGTCTATAGCCTCTTTAAGTAATAAAATAAAATTATTTTTAAAACGTAGATTAAGAGGAGTTGATCTCTTATTCAGACGCTCATTCTTGGAAGCAGTTCAGTCAGTAAGTAAGCAATTCAGGTGGGAGTTCTATACTATGGTTTATTCTTTATAAACATGCGGTAGTATAGTTTTTATATGCATGTGATTATGGGCCGGTGGGCCGAACGCGTGATGTGAACTTTTACCATGGCGGCTTGAAATAAGAGTCACTAGGCCGGGTAATTATCAGTTAAGTTATCTACTAGCGGGACTGGGTAATGCCAATGGCACTAGTAGAATTATTTATTAGCGGGATCGGTTGATGCCGAATGCACTAGTAAGTAACCATACCGACGTTCATGAACATAGGTTAACGGCGTATAATAGCTAATTAGCCGGATAAATTATGAAGGCTTGAAATAAGAGTCACTAGTCCGAATTTACCTGAAGGCTTGAAGCCGGGATGATATTAGTCAGCAGTGAGACAGTAAGCTTTACATGTTTATATGATTATTATCCTATTTGTGTTTATAGTGAATCGATGCATAGTATGAATTTTACCACTGAGCCGAGAGACGGTGTTCACCCCCTTTGTTTTTCATGTTGATCGAGCTGGCGGCGGACACGAGAGGACGGGCGTGGTCGTCTTTAATTATATTTATATTTTTTGTAAACTTTATTGAAATTTGTATTCAAATTTGAACGTTAGGATTACAAATTGATTAAGTGAAACGAGTTTATTTTGAAAAATTTATTTATGTGCTGAATGTCTTGATAGAAATAATAGCTTTTGAGTAATGTCCGTTGAAAATGAGATAGATTAAGTAATACCTGTTAAGTAAATTTTTAAAATGATTTGCGAAAAAAATAGACACTGGTTTTTAGAAAAATATCCGGTATTTTATCTTTTAAATAACGGGGCGTTACAGTGGGCTTATCTTCCAATATGTATCCGCTTTATCCATTAAATCGGGTCTAATATAATATCCTATATCACATATATCATATTTATATTTATAGTGAATATATTTTATATGAAATGAATTGTTTCGATTTAAACTACAATCTCGTCATTTGACATTAAAAATTGCGCATATCTGACTAAAATTCCTAGATACGTCACTGGCTTCTCCAATTCTCTTTTCACGATGATAGTAATCTCACATAAATTAATGTACCATTCTCAATTTTCATGATGATGGTTAATGGTATTCTAAATTATTATATTGCAACTACATAATCCAAACATTTAATTTATAATACTGATACTAATATTAATATATTATCTAATTGTTATAAATATTTATATTTATTGCCAAATTATGCCTATCTATTAAGTGGGGCCATATCAAAATATGTGATTTTTGTACGATAGGATTAGTGAGAGCACATTATATTTTGGAGTATCGTGGTTTAGAGGGAACTAGTGCGTGGCCCGTGCGATGCACGGGAAAAGAATATTACGATTGTGTTATAAATTAAATATACAAATAAATTAATCAAGATTTACCCATCATTTTAAAATTAAAGCGTGTTGGACACAGTCCGACCGGATGGACCGAGAACCAGTTTATAATCAGTCTAGTTCACTTAAATAAAATATCTGCTATTGAATCCGTCAACACCAGTCGGTTGAACTGGTAGGATCGATACGATTTTATAATTTTTGCTACATTTAAAATTATTTTAAATAAAATTAAATAAAATAGATATTTATAAATTGTTTATCAATTAATTTAAACATTTGAATTTTTCAATTGTTTAGATATTTAAGTAACACATTTTATTTAAATTTATTACAAAAAGTACCATATATATATATATATATATATATAAAAGCGTATTTTTACAGAAAAAAATAAATTGTATAATTTTTATAAATTAAATTGTATGATTGAATTGTATAATTATATTAAAAAATATTTATAAATTAAATTGTATGTTCTTTAAATAAAAAAAAAAAGAAAAATAATAAAACTACTATTTATGGGTTGCATTAAATGCTGACCTATTTTTTTGCTACTAATTTTAGTAAATAGGTTAGCTTTTAATATAAGTATAGATATTATTTGCATTTTAGCTGTTGGAAGCTTTGTCCAAGAAAATAATAAAATTCCCATCTTTTGTGGTATCCTATCCTGTAAAATGAGTTTGGCTTACCAATACCGTTATCCTCCCGGACTAATCAAACCCAATCAACATAAATCCCCAAGAATCAACCCCAAAAGATTGCTGCAGATTTCAAGTGCACAGAAGAGATGCTTGAGGTGCAACACCCTTTACGACGACAACGACAACTCTGCAACTGCTTGTTCTTTCCATGGCCACGCCACTGGTACCATTGCATTAATCCCGTCTTCTTCCTTTGTTTTCCTCATTTTTTCAGTTAACTTTACCTTTCCTTTTAGTTTGACAAAGCTTGTAGCTTTATATCCGGTCGTTCCTTTAATCGGACTTTGGACTTCCGTTACAGATTCTTGAGCGTATCTGCAATGGCTCCCCTTCTATTCTTAAGCATTAATTTTTTGAAATATTATGCAGGGGAGAGAGGATTATTTGCATTGGCCCCACCTCACCAAGGAATTGATGGAGAGTGGAGTGATAAATCTGGTGTGATTGTGTACAAATGGAATGAGAAAGACGAGAGGCCAAACACTGGCAGATCCAACTGGAAAAGGAGATGGAGCTGTTGTGCAGAGTATGACGAGAATGCTCCCCCTTGTCAACGAGGACGCCACGTGTCCTATGATGATGGTTTCACCTTGTACTGACCTCATCTACATATTCGGATTTATTTATTGAAAGCATCTACTTCTCGGTCGTTGCACATTGTCGCAAAATATTTATGTCGGTGTTTTTGCATGTTGATCTGTGGATAGTTTTGTGGATTGAGTCGAGCCTTCTCAACTTCAATATGTTTTCATTCTAAAAATGAAGGATTGCTCATGCCAAAAATGAGAAGATAGGCTTGGTGTGGAAGTTGAAATGTGAGCTCGTTTACAGAAAACCAGCAGTCTTACTTAAAACCGGTAAATCTTTGGCGATACGTACATTTCTTACAAATAAATAGCACGATCAATGCGTATACTAGAAGTTGCGACTTGAAGTTCTGTACTATGTAATGATACACCTCAATCAGTTTGATACAAGAATCAGCCACAACTGACTGAATGACGTGTTTCAAAGCAAACTGTTTCTTTAATGCCACAAGAGGAACACTAAACAATTTCCAGTACACTGCCGTTCCATTGTTAGGTAGGCATCAGGCCTATTGATCTTACTCATATATGGCAACCACGATATCCATGTTTACCCAAATGGAGACCATCCTATTACAGAACTAACAAAAATATCATGGCACTACACAACAAAGCAAACAAAACCACAACACCAGTTCTTCTTCAACTATACATTCATCACCACAAGGCACAGTCTCTCCCGAAGATCCCACGACGCAAAATCGGATCTTTCAACCGACCGTCTTGAAAGACTCATGAATGTGCCTGAGCATCTCCTCATCCCTGTTCCACTCAGGGGTGGGAGCGTTCACAAAATGGGCGTACAGTTTGTTCTTGGCGCAGGTCACAGAGATGAGGCTGTGGGCCACGGCCCCGTTAATCTCGTACACGTAGTACAGCTGTCCCTTGTCGTCCTTCATCTCTTCCGACTCCACCTGGTCGGCGCTGGCAATCAGGTCCTGCAGATCCACGTCGGACAGTGCCAGGTTGTTGAGGATGACCTCCTTTGGGGCCAATCGAGGAAAGCCCTCAAGGAAGGTCAGGTATTCCTTCTCCGATTTCTTCTTGGGGTTGTAGAATTCGCTGTCGGTGCCGTTGGTGCCCTTCTGGATCTTGGACACCAGCTTCTCCTTCCAACCCTCGGGGACGTCGTACGTGTACTCGGCGGAGGCCTTCTTGTCCGAGTTTCCTCCGTACCCGCCGTAGTTCGCGGCGCTCGCGGCGGTGCCGTAGTAGAGCTTGTACGCGTCGGCCGCCAGGGAGGGCGGCGGCGGCGCGGTGAGGATCGTGGTGGCTAGGGCGGCGGCGGTTAGGGTGGTGGCTAGGGTGCTTTGTGGTTTGTGGGGTGTGGGGATGAGGTTGGCCTTGGGTGACGGCGGGATCTTGGCGGCGGCGGTGGTGGTGGTTGCGGAAAGGACGGCGGATGGAGAGAAAATTGTGGCCATGGCCGGGAAGTTTCTTCGGTCTATTAAGATGGGTGGATGTGGTTGTTTCGTATGAATAATAATACTATTTGTTTCTTTATTTCAAAATATATCTATTATTATCCTATACTCGCCAATCATGGTGTAGCATGGTGCCATGTCAGTGCTCATTTTCCCTTTCTCATTTTTTAGGGTGTGTTTATTGTCTTGAATTCTTGTAATATATGAAATCTGCGCATTTTTATCTCGTATTTTAAAAATTGTGTCACATCCTTTGTATTTAATGTTTACATGTAGACCCGCCCTTTTATGCCTCGTATTTCAAATATTGCGTCAAACCTCCTTGTATTTAATGTTTACATGCAGACTCGCTCTTTTATGTTAACGTCGTTACCTTAATATTGACGGCGTTACTTTTTTGTTCAATTATTATTATACCCTTCCTTTTGTATTTAATGTTTACATGCAGACTCGCTCTTTTATGTTAACGTCGTTACCTTAATATTGACGGCGTTACTTTTTTGTTCAATTATTATACCCTTGTTTTATCAATGAATATACGATTATGCCATGTTGTCAATATGTTACCTTAAAATTAAAATCACAAATGTGGAGATTGAACCTGTACCTTTGGTTAAAAAAGGCATCTCCCACCAACTGGGCTACTCGATATTTAGTTTGTGATTCTATTTATATATATCATAACGTAAAGCAGAAATATCATAACAATTAATTAGAAATAATGTAGTAATTAAATATATAGATTCTAAGTTATAAATAATATATTGGTTAAGTATATATATAATTATAAATAACGTAATAATTAAGAAAATATTTTCTAACTTATAAATAATATAATAGTTAAGTAAGTCGATTAAAATTTACTAATATATAATAACTAAACAATATATTCTAAATTACAAATAATATATTAACTGACTAAATATATTCTAAATTAGTTAAATATAATAATAATATGAATGAATTTTAAATTATAAATATTCGAAATTATAAATGATATAATAATCATAATAAAATAGACTATGAATTTTAAATTAATATAATAATTATTTAAAGAGATTTTGTATTATTATAAAATATAAATATTGAATTATTATATTACTTATAATCTATAATTAACATTAAGTTATGTATATTTAAGCATTTGTATTCTTACTTATAAATATTTATAATTATTGAATAAATTATGTTCTTAATTATAAATGATATAATAATCAAGTAAATATATTCAAAATTATAAATAATACAATAACTAAATAAAGAGACTCGAAATTATAAAGAAGGTTAAAAATTTTATAAAAAATTATTCATATTTAAAAATAATTAAAATAATCAAAACTTATTCATATACTTATTCATATTATTTAAAGCTCATAACAAAGGATACTTGTTATTTTTTTTTTACTTTTAATTACAAATTTTATTTTATATTAATTATACAAAAATTTAAAATAAGTAACTTAAATATATAATAAGTTCTTAAATTATTATTACAAATTCAAAAGCAACAATTTTATTGATAAAAAATAAAATTTATAAATTTATCGAACATTTAAAAATAGATAAAATATTATAAAAACTAAATAAAAGAAATAAATACAAATCATATATAGATATTTAATACAATTTTTTTTTACAAATTACTACTTTAATAATATATTATATATAGAATTATAATGTAATTTAACTTAATTTAATTTAGTTTAATTTTATTTATATATATTATATTACTTCTGTTGATATGGTTTTCGGTAAACCAAGTTATTAATACTCATTGGCGTTCAAAGCTCGACAATTAGAAGATTATGTTATCTCATAGGATTGACATACTCGCAAATCTCAAGTAATAACACATCGGATAAGAATGAGCCAAGAACCGACGTCCTCATCAAATAAACCGATATCTCATATCGGTTTAAGCATGATAAACCGATATCTATGACATGTCAAGCCGACATCATAAGGCGGCGCCAGCTCAGCAAAATCATCATTATGCCTTTACAAGTGGCGTGCTGCGAGAATGAATGGTAATCGACCGCCGTTGACCTTTCCTAAGGAATGATTGTAATCTTAATTTTGTATGAGACTATAATACAAAAGAGAGGAGCTCCCAAAAAGGGGAGGAGGATGAACAATCATATTCAATAAATTATATATTTGCGATTTCTCTCCATAAGACTAATTTTCTTGAAACCAACAATATAATTCGTCTTAAATAATCTTTGTTAATTCTCATATAACAACAGTTTGGCGCTAGAGGAAGGGCCTCATAAGTTTTTGAGGTTAACTTTCGCTGTTGTAGCCATCATTCGCTCGAATCTTCCATGTCCCAATCTAGTCGAGAACACACCTCCCATGCAGGCCAAAGCCATGCTACGAATCGTTCCCCAAGGCGTTCAACACCACCACCTCCAGTAACCAATATCACGAACTTTCTTCAAAACCCGGAGTTTATTCAAGGCTTAACCTCTCTTATAGCTCGAGTTATGCCAAGAAATTCGGGCACCGTACTATTATCTACACCTTTCCCCACGAATCCAACAGAACAACCAAATCTTACTCATTATAACCAAGAAACACATATAGCAACATCACATACTACCTCACAACCACGTCATATTTCTCAACATCGAGATGATATGACTTGTATAACTGTTAATCCAATACTAAATAACCAGGCCGCGGATGAGCCTCCTGTTCAAGAAATGACTGCTGAAAGCCATTCCGCTCACCATCATAGAATTCCTTCACGTCCTAGACCCCCCTCACCGATGCCCCGAGATCGTGAAGATTTACGTCATCAAATTGAACGAAATCGTGTGTCAAGACATAGTGCGGAGGAATTAGAGGCTCTCCGTAAAAGATTGGTTGAAATCGAAACTCGACAGAAATCACAAGAAGACTCTCCCCGACATGTCTCGACGTCGGGTAATGTCATCATTGAAGCTGATTCACCCTTGGCTCCCGAACTTACTGCAGAGGCACTCCCTGCCAAGATAAAAATTCCACAAATTGGCATGTATGATGGAACTTCGGATCCTGATGCACATTTAGGTCATTATACGTCTTGGATGGATTTTCATGGCGCCTCAGACGCTTTGAGATGTTGGATGTTTTCCCTCACACTGGGGCCACGAGCGCAAAAATGGTATTATACTCTTCCACCTCATTCAATATGGAAGTGGCAACAGTTACGAGCAGCTTTCCGATCACACTTTATCGGAGCCCATGTCTGTCTTATCCCGAAAGAATCAATCACTAACATCGTGCAGAAGGATAACGAAACAGTTAAGGACTATATATCTCGGTTCAATGACCGAATCCAAAATATGGAACCTTGCCATCCTGAAACTTTATTAGTAACCGCGATCGCTGGGTTAAGGCCCAATTCTATGTTTCGCTGGACTCTATGTCAGAACAAGCCAACTACCTTTCAAGAATTTCTCGTGCGAGCTCAACAATTCATTATCGTCGAAGAGTCGATGTCGGTTCCCAGTTTTGATTTCTCGGTTAAGGAAGATAAGACTGAGCCAGATGTGAAGAAGAAGAACAAGAAGAATTTCGGAAAAGCACAATACCGAAGTTATTCGAAAGGTTATGAAGATACTCCGGAATCCAGAGCCGCCCTAGACCAATATGCCGACAATGTGAGGATAGGCTATCAAACTGATTATTCAGCTGGAGCAGCCACAATTTTTGAAGAGCTGAAAAGAAAAAGGAATCATTCCTGATCCGAAACCTGTGAGAACTCCTGAAGACAAGCTGGACAAAACTCGATACTGTGCGTACCATAAGTCCCCGGGACATAATACTGATGAGTGTCTCGGCCTCTTATCGACTCTTATGCGTCTAATTGGGCAGCCTCAACTCCAAAAATTCTGGAATTTTGATAATCGTCGCAAATGAAGGCCCACAAACGTCTCCGACGAAGAAGATGACGACGAACGAGGTGCCAATCCAAAGAGAATCCGCACCACCGATAATGAGGTTTTTACGTTCTCTAATCTTGTCGGTACTTCGACCGATGAATACAAAAAACCCAGAACTCATGATGACTTGAATTCCTCTCATTATATACCTCGAATAAATTCGAACACTAAACAATTGGATACATCTCAGTGAAAAGCCAAAGCCTACGCTCGAGAAGCACAAAATGCCGGGAAACAAATCATGAATGTTGATCTTCAAGATACGATTAACAGGCGAAATTGTCCCATTACTTTCAACATCGAGGATGCTAATTTGTTCACTCATCCACACTCTGATGCTCTCATTATCACCGCCCCAATTGGAGGAATTCCTGTTCATCGGATTATGGTTGACACCGGAGCTTATTCAAGTATTTTAATGTTTCCCACTTTCAAGAAATTGGGTTTGGATCCCGCTGATATTAGGCCTTGCAACGACCAGATTCAAGGCTTCAATGGAAGCATTTCTTGCCCTCTTGGTGAAATCTTACTCCCCATTCGATTTGGTGGCTTCGGACCAAGATCCAAAATCATTATGGAAACTTTTAAAGTCTTGGATATTCAAAATGAGTACAATACTGTCGTAGGACGTACCGCTCTTTACAAACTCCGCGCTGCTGTGTCAATTTTTCATTATGCCTTGAAATTTCCCACCCTCGAAGGAGAAGGCACTCATTACGAAGATCAACAAGAGGCGCGAAATTTGACTTTGATTTTGACTTCACGCAACGTTCATGCATACGAGGCACAAGAAATTGATGATTCTTCTAAAAAGAATTTTATAAACTCTGTTCTCTCTAAGACCTACGTGACAGATTCATCCGCTTTAGGCACCGACATCCCTTCTACAGTTAATTCCGACATCGCTATGACATCGGAATCACCTAACACGTCGGATGAAGTTCAAGACCAGAAACAACAACCCTGCAAAAAGGATGTGAACTCACGTGAGGATATGGACCCAAGATTGCAGTTTAAAGATAAGAGTCACCATGTTCGGGCAGAACCCGTTGAAGACGTTGAAATTATTTACGTGAATGAAGTGACTCAAGAAAAACCACTGCGTATAGGAACCAGTCTTCAAGAACTAACACGCTCCCAGCTGATTCAATTTCTTCGATCGAATCCCGATGTATTTGCCTGGAAGCATGAAGATATGAAAGGAATAGATCCTAAAAAAGCGTGTCATCACCTGAATTTGGATAAGACTGTTAAGCCCGTCATACAGAAACGTCGAAAAATCGGACCTGATCGTCAGAAAGCGCTGGAAGAGGAAGTGAACAAACTCATAGACAATAAGTTTGTCAAAGAGGCCAAATATCCAACATAGATATCAAACCCAGTTTTGGTCAAGAAAAGCAATGGTCTTTGGCGCTTATGCATTGAGTTCTCGAATCTAAATCAAGCATGTCCGAAAGATAGCAATCCAGTCCCACACATCGGTTATATGGTAGACGCCACATCGAGACATCAGCTCATGAGTTTTTTGGATGCCAATTCCGGGTATAATCATATTCCCATGCACCCCGACGATGCTGAACATACTTCATTTTATTCGGCCCGAGGACTTTACTGTTATGTCATGATGACTTTTGGGTTAAAGAATGCTGGGGCCACATACCAGAGGCTGGTTAATAAAATGTTTGCTCATTTAATCGGACACACGATGGAGGTTTACATAGACGATATGCTAGTGAAATCAGAACAAGCACATGATCATATTGCTCATCTCTCCGAGGTCTTTAATATCCTTCGAGAATATTCAATGGTGCTTAATCCTAAAAAGTTCACCTTCAGGGTCGGGTCAGGAAAATTCTTGGGATACATGGTGAGCCAAAGAGGGATCGAAGCTAATCCCGTAAAGATTCAAGCCATACTTGTTTTAGCCCCTCCGACGTCCGTCAAAGGTGCCCAAGAATTAACTGGCCGATTAGCCTCTTTAAATCGATATATTTCAAAGTCGACAGATCATTGCAAGCCTTTCTTTGATGCTATCAAAAAGAAAAATCCATTTGGGTGGACTGTTGAGTGTCAAGACGCTTTTGATAACATTAAAGAAGTCTTTTCACAACTTCCGACGTTGCAGAAACCTCTTCTTGATGAATCCTTATATTTATATCAGGGAGTTAGTGATGTTGCTGTTAGCGCTGCCCTCATACAACAAGACGGACTTCAGCAGTTTCCGATATATTATGTTAGCAGGGCTTTACATGATGCTGAATTGTGATATCCATATATGGAGAAATTAGCCTTTGCTCTGATTATTGCTGCACGTAAGCTGTGACCGTACTTTCTGGAACATTCTATTGTTGTGTTCATGTCGTATCCTCTCCGACAAGTCTTTCACCGACCTGACACGTCGGGTAGAATGATCAAATGGGCTATAGAACTTGGACAATTTGACATTCAATATCGTCCAAGGACTGCCATCAAAGCTCAGGTGTTATCTGACTTCATAGCTGAGTTCACCCCATCCATAAATACGTCAATTGAAGACCCGACTTAGACTCTTTACATCAACGGGTCTTCTACCGCTATACGTGCCGGAGGAGGAATCGTTCTAGTCAGTCCTGATCAACATGTTTTTTGTTATTCTTAGCATTCACCTTCTCGGCCACAAACAATGAAGCTGAGTACGAAGCTCTTTTATCAGGCTTGCATTTTGCTGAATCCATGAATGTCTCCTCCCTCCGCATATTTTCTGACTCTCAATTACTTGTCAGCCACATCAACGACGCTTACGAAGTCAAGGAACCTCGATTGCTTCCTTATTTCGACATTGTCAAGAAAAAGTTATCACAATTCAAGATGACATTAGAGCATATACCTCGAACGTCCAACATTCAGGCGGATGCTCTATCACGTTTAGCTTCTTCTACCGACTTGAATAACGTCGAATTTGTACAAATTACTCAACAGACGACTCCTTCAACAATCACTACCGACGTCACCATGATCGATGCTGCTTCACCGATTTCAAATTCAACCTGGATGGATTCTATCATCAAGTATCTTCAAACCGGGGCCATGCCTGAAGACCCAAAAGAAGCTCGTACCCTCCGTGTTCGTGCCGCTCATTTCACGATCGACCAAAGAACATTATACAAGCGTGGATATTCTACTCCGTTACTTAAATGCTTGTCAGAAACCGACGCCTAACGCATTCTTGAAGAAGTTCATGAAGGTATCTGTGATACCCATCAAGGAGCTCAAACTTTATCTTACAAAATTCTCCGACAAGGTTACTACTGGCCAACCGTCAAGAAAGAAGCAGCTCATTGGGTACGAAAATGCCATAAATGTCAAATATTTTGCTCCCAACGTGAATCAACATCCTGAACTCCTCAAATCGATTTATAGCCCATGGCCGTTTGTAAAATGGGGGATTGACCTTATCGGCCCTCTTCCAACAGCGAAAGGGAATGTCCGCTTCGCCGTACTGGCTGTTGATTATTTCACCAAATGGGTAGAAGCTGAACCTCTTGCCACTATTACCGAACAAAAGATGATTGATTTTGTTTGGAAGTTTATCGCCTGTCGGTTTGGAATATCGAACTCCATTATAACCGACAACGGTCGTCAGTTTGAAAGAAAAGAGATTTGAAACCTTTTGTGAAGACTACGACATTAAGCACTTTTTTTCATCGCCATATCATCCACAAGCCAATGGGCAAATAGAAGCTGTAAATAAAATTATCAAGAATGGCCTGAAAACTCGACTTGAATCCGCAAAAGGATCTTGGCCTGATAAACTACCTCATGTCCTTTGGGCCTACCGAACGACATCACGAAAATCAACTGGAGAAACTTCGTTTTCATTGACTTATGGAACTGAAGCTGTAATACCTGTCGAACTCACTTTCCCAACATGTCAGATTTCTCATTTCTCGGAAGAAACCAATTCAGACAACTTAAGAGTCAATCTCGACCTTGTCAATGAATTACGGCCTGAAGCTGAAATTCGGAATGCTGCTTACAAACGGCGTAGTGAAAAATACATCAACTCGAAGCTCAAGCCGCGATCTTTTGTCGCGGGGGACCTTGTTTTGAAAAGAATTAACGGGATCAACGTCGGTCCATTGTAACCAAAGTGGGAAGGACCTTTCAAAGTGAACCGTTTAGTCTCTAATGGCACTTATCGTCTTGAAACTTTAGATGGTATTCCCCTTCAATATCCTTGGCACGCGACGTGTTTGAAGAAATATTTCCAGTAAATCAAGGATTGATTCCTTGCATCCGATGTATAAAGACTTGTCGACTCATGTACAAAAATCATCTTTTGCTGTCAATAAAGATTGTGTGACAAACCTCTATAATTTGTTCGATCACCGACGTTGATTTGATGAGCTCACACTAAATGCTTCTGAGTTCTTTAAATAATTCAGAAATTTTGACGATAAAAGCAAGTTTATAATAGCTTGTTCTAATGAAAAGTTCATATATATCGGATATACTAAAAATCATACCGATATAAAGAACTCAAATAAATTCACGAGAAAGAACAATACAAATATTAAGTATCATGTCGGACTATTCAAATACATAATTTGCTGAACATCCATTTATTATTACTCCGACATATCTTGACTTCAAAAAAATTCTTTATCTTATTATAGCAATATACTCATAAGCATAATAAGAAGCATAATAAGATGCTATAAAGTGAGAAAATTAAAAATTGAACATCAAATTTCATAATAAAATACTGTCATAACATTCGATAATTATCCTTCAGAAAAATAAGCAAAACAGAAAGAGAAAAAAATATGACAACAGTTATCAAGTTTCCTTCAGGTTTTCCTTGTCTGTTCCCGACGTCGATGCCTCTTCAGCCACTGAAAATGGAGGATTTCCAGAATCAACTCTGTTTTTGTCCGCAGCATCCAAGTGATCAATCAATCTTTGACCCAAGCAATGAAATACTTCATCTTCTTTTTTCTCCATTGCTTGGAGGACATCGCTCTCCTTTATGATGACTACATCATCATCTTCATGGACGGCCCTATCTTCATCGGAAGGAACCATCTCTGTTAACCAACCCTTGGCTTGGGCATCATCCTCTGCTACCTTTCTCAGAGCAAAACCGGTGATAGCATCCAATAAATCTTCATCGGAGAGGCCTTCAAGAGTTTCCACGACAAAAGCTTCCGCAATCGTTTCAACGCATATGTTCGCCATCTCAGGTTTCTTGACTTTCTCAACTTCAAGAACCATGTCCACAAAAGCCCGACGAATTTTGGCCTTGCGCTCTTTCGACAAAGGAGCCATATTCAATTCAAGCATCCGGCTCTCCTTTCGTTTAAGGAGTCTGTCAGCAAAATCACGTTCATCCTGATCGGCCGGAATGTGAGCGTTTTTTATCTCAGGATTAAGATGATGTTTTATCCTTTTTTCCAAAAGGAAAATTCGCAGCTCATCAACACTGTAAATACCGTTTTCGATGCGATCGATGACCCAACGCAACGTTAAGGCGACGTTCAACTCTAAGTCCCACTCAGTCACGGCATCATCATTCAACATCTTGCCGGATTCCGTCACAGCCCTCCTGAAATTTGAGTTCGCCGCAGTTGTCAACTCCGATCGAAGCTTGTTCATAGCAATTTCATGAGCCTTGCGGCTGCGGATCAACTCAGCATCTTTATCGTAGCGATCTTTTCGAACAGCCTGAGCTCGGCTCTTAAATTTCGAAGTTGCTCATCTTGCATTCTCACTTGGTCTTCAACCTTGGAAAGCTGAACCGACATAAGGTCGTGGGCCAACAAGAGATTTCCTTTTCAGTTCTAAGTGCACCTACCTCAGTTTGCGCTGCCTTCAACTGAGCATCCTTCTCCGACATTGACATTACATATCGGGATTTTTCCTCCTCCAAAGATGCTATAACACCTTCTTTTAAGCTTAGCTCGTGCTGCTTCTCATCGAGCTCAGAAACCTTACCCCGATAACTATCCTCGGCCGCAATAAAACTGACAAGTGCTCACCCTAAGCAACCTCTGGGGTAGCTAAATTTTTGATCGTCAGGTAGAGACGCAATCCCGGCGTGAGTTTTTGGATTCCACGACATCAAGGGAACTTTCGCCGCTTTCACTGCCTCGTCTGAGAATCGATGATTATTTGAAACTTTCGGCACAACGACAGTCTGATACATTGTGAACCAAGGATCAAACACATCCTCTGGAAACTTTAAGTCGACAGCCTTTTTCTCGTTCACTCTAAGGAAAGAGTCTCTCAAGATGATCTCGGGCTCTTCCTCCTCTTTGTCTTTACCCGCGCCGGTGTCTTGCTTTTTCTTCATCCTCTCGGCCACATGCGACACACTTGATCTCTTACGACGGTGGACCAGGCCTAAACAAGGCTCTTCGGGTACTTCTGTGAGACTTCGGTTTCAGTAACGGGCTCGTTCACCGGTATTATTACTTGTTGTATCGGCTCAACAGTGAGTGGTGGCGGATTATCCACAATGACTGGTTCACTCACTATGGCAGGACTCGGCTCCGTTCTTGTCGACGACGGTTCGCCGATAACACTTTGAGATCGGTTGGGATTCTTTTTCCATGCCTTAAGAAGATTCATACGTCCAGCCATCTTGGTTGATCGAAGACTTTTGTTTTTTCTGATTTTATTCTTCAAATCCGAGTTCGGATTGTGTCTCCGATGTTCTTCTGCTTCTATGGGATCTCCAAAACCGAAGTACCCCAACAATGGATAATACACTGCCATGCAAGACAATTCAAGTTAAGACCAAAATTACCAACGTGAAATATAAAGAGAATAACTAAGATACTCACCTGGTTGGAATGAAGAGTCTAGAATCCCAGGAGATAAACCAGCTAGTTCCAACCGAGAATCTTTCACAAGTCGTTGATATCTTCGCTTATTTGCAGAAAGTTCAAATAATTTGTCAAGCCGATTGTACAACACTCCTTCAAATTTGGGTTCTTTATTTCCCTCCGGTTTGGCTACAATGTCACAAAAGTCCACCTGTTAGCGAAGACAAAACAAACAAAAAAATTAATACTCAAACTGAGAAAAAAAAAAAGAAAAAAGCAACTTACAGTAACCAGATTTAATAGCAATCGGGATACTCGTCCCATTGGCAAGAAGATCGTTAGCAAAGTCGGCACACTGCAAGTCTCCCCCAATCCACAACCATTCTTCCTGAAATCCATGAAGCGTATCAGGGATTTCTATTATCAACTCGCTGACCTTAACCCTTGACTGAGGTTTACCGACGATTGAAAAAGTTAGAAGTGGGTCCGTTACTTGTCTGTCCGGACTTTTTCTGAAAGTAAACATACTTCTCATGTCCCTTGCCGACGGCAATTCCCATTTCTTTTCAGCTAAGAGCACGAGCAATCCGATAATTCGCTTCCATGAATTTGGAGCGACTTGACATAAGGGAAATTCCCAATTCCGTAAATACTCAGTAATTATACACGACAAAGGAAATCGCAATCCTGATCTTAAACTTTCCTTAAACACACCGACACATCCTGGCGGCGGACATGTAATTCTTTCCCAGGATATGGCGCAAATAGATGTACCGACGTGGGGACTCGAATTTCACTCCACAACATAATGACATCGGCATCTGTCAATATACTCGGTTCACCGTGAGAGTTAACTTTGGGGTCTGGCCACCTTCTAATAGGTCATCTCCAATATCTTGGATCGTCAATAGCGTTCTTCTCCACCCTTTTGTCCCCCTCGGTATCATTTAA
Organism: Striga hermonthica; assembly: GCA_902706635.1. Lineage (NCBI taxonomy): Eukaryota > Viridiplantae > Streptophyta > Magnoliopsida > Lamiales > Orobanchaceae > Striga > Striga hermonthica. The sequence continues at coordinate 1,732,719 of CACSLK010027839.1, read as the reverse complement.
TCGGATATTCAGGCGCTCGACAAAAACTGGATCCCACCGGTTATACTCGGAAAGCAATTTCATCTCCCCGGAATGAACCATGTTGATCATCATAACATCCAACTCATCGTCACCAGAAGATGCCCATGACACACTCATGATTTGAACAAAAAATATACCAAAACAAATAATCAAAACAAAGAAATGAGTCTTACCACGAGAAGAAATTCACAGATCTGAAGGAAATGCTTTGAGAGATGCGGTTATCAATCAGTAAGTTCACAAAAAGGGTAAAGTTGCAAGAAGGCAATAAGTCAGATTGCAGAACAAAAGCAAAGATGAGAGGCTTCAAGAGACGATTTCTTATTTATACTTAACCCTAAATTCAATAGTGACCGTTGGAAAGAAAAATAAATAGGGGCGCGTGGATTAAATTCTCTGATTTCGCGAGTAGACACAACTCTTGAGAATTGTGCCTATCAATAGCAGATACGTGGCCTATAGAAAGTAACCGTTGCCCCATCAGCGAACGTTGCAATCAAATCTAGCAAGTTGTACCGTTTCAACTTTCGGTTCCATTTCCGCACCAAGTGTTCAGATATCGGGGAATAGCACCAACAACCGACATGTCTGCTCAGATCAGAGATTCTATGATATTTTTCAGCATCAATGCCCATCTTTTTTCAAGACACCCATTAATGTTGGGGGCCACCTTGTTGATATGGTTTTCGGTAAACCAAGTTATTAATACTCATTGGCGTTCAAAGCTCGACAATTAGAAGATTATGTTATCTCATAGGATTGACATACTCGCAAATCTCAAGTAATAACACATCGGATAAGAATGGGCAAAGAACCGACGTCCTCATCAAATAAACCGATATCTCATATCGATTTAAGCATGATAAACCGATATCTATGACATGTCAAGCCGACATCATAAGGCGGCGCCAGCTCAGCAAAATCATCATTATGCCTTTACAAGTGGCGTGTTGCGAGAATGAATGGCAATCGACCGCCGTTGACCTTTCCTAAGGAATGATTGTAATCTTAATTTTGTATGAACTATAAAACAAAAGAGAGGAGCTCCCAAAAAGGGTAGGAGGATGAACAATCATATTCAATAAACTATATATTTGCGATTTTTCTCTATAAGACTATCTTCTTGAAACCAACAATATAATCCGTCTTAAATAATCTTTGTTAATTCTAACAACAACTTCAATTTATAAAAACGTATATTCAAAATTTATATTAAAATTTACTTTATATATTTATTTTTTAATTTATTTAAATGGAATTATCATTTTATTTTTATATTAAATAGTAATATATTGATTAATTATTATAATTTTCATAATAAATTTCATTATAATTCATTTTAATTATAATTTATATTATTACTTTATTTTGTGATTTTTTTTATTAAGTTTTCTTGTGTTCTACAGTTTTAAATAAATGGGTGTTAGATATGTACATATAATGATGGTGGTAGAGTGGTGTGAGGGTTTGCCTATTGGGCTTTTGACCCAGGTTCGAACCCAAGGATCAGCGAATACTTTAATTTTGCCTAATAATGGGCATAAAAGTAAGGGACAAAATAGAGGATCAACGAAAAACTTTAATTTTTGTCCTAATAATGGGTATAAAAGTGTAATACCCCGTTTTACCGTGGATTATTCAGGAATAAATATTGATACTTGCTATT
>CACSLK010027839.1:1716599-1728612 GCA_902706635.1 Striga hermonthica | reverse complement strand
GGGACAACCGTTCGGTGGCCGATACAGCTCACACCGAAGGCTACATGATTCACATGGATACTTTGATCATACCACAATTAAAACAGTAATAACATTTAAGGCATAGTAAATTTTACAATTACAACCCACCTGGGAATTTCGGTAGAAAATGGCACACAAAAGCAAGCACGTAGAATTAGGCTCGACTCCTCAAACACCTACATTTAAGCGAGATAATTTATCAATAATTTATCTCACTACTCGAATTTAACATAAAACCCATACTTAATAAAAATTAAGATTTACGGGTTTTAATCGGATTTTTCGTGGACTTGGAACTCTCTCATTTTTGAAAAAATGACTCGGAAAATTAATTTAGAGCCTCGGGACTTTAAAATAATTTTCTTAAATTATTTCTACTTTGAAAATAAGTTTTAAAATCAAACTCGGTATTAAAACGGGCTTCCGAAACTCAAAATAAGCTTAAAAGTCAACTTAGGGTGCCAATTAAAATTTCTGGGCTGCATTAAAAGAAATTGGGCCCAAAACATAGGGCTGGCCCAACGCTCATATGGGCTGAGAACACGCGGGCTGAAGGAGGGCCGGACGCGGGCTGAGGTTTCGGTCTGAACTGGGCCGCGCGCGGGCTGAAATCGGGCCTGATGGCCCGCGCGTTTTGGGAGACAACTGGCTGAAGAAAAAAAAATAAAGGTCGCAGATCTCAAGGTTCAAACCCTGGACCTTGTGCGCGGAAGATTACGCTCAAGACCACCGCGCTACGCGGTCAGTTGCAACTTAACTTACAGACTTAACAAAATAAATTTTAGAACCAACCTGCTATGAACCAAAATAAAACTGCGAAAATGAGAGGCCAAATAGCAGAGTTTCAGGCTGCAGGTTTTCAGCAAAATTTTCACAGAATTTTACCCAACATATAATGACCCTTCCAGAGTTCGAAAACCTTATGAAAACGGGGTTTGCTCGGAATAGGAAACGACACCTATCGGTTCGAAAACAATCAAACAATATCACGACTACGACACGGCTCCAATCAATAAAAACGGAACTCGGAAATTAAAATGAATTTGCCAAACAACAGTTTCAAGACATTGTACAATTTGATATCTCATACACATTTAGAGTTTCGAAAGGTTATAAGAGCCGGGTTCGAGCAACACGTAACCGGCCTGGACAATTTTTGCATATACGAGCGGTGAATATAACAACTCGGAAGAATTTAACGAGACTCCGAATCTACCATAAATTTGCAGCAATTAAAATAAAGACTCGATTTAACTAAGTCGAGTGTTCCGAAAATCCACGACAATTTCACAGTCATTATCCGACGAACACAACGATTATGCGAGCCAAAAAAAAAAAGCAATTCAACTAGCAATATAAAATCAACAGGTTATCAAAAATACGCAGGGATAGTCGACAAGGTTCGAAATAAATTACCCGACTTCGGGAATTTGCGAGAATTCAGAAAACAGACGAGGCGATCGGGAGCCTCAAGGCTCGAGACCTTTGAAGGCGACGCAGCTCACGAACAGTTGCTACTCTGGGATCGACGACGACGGTCAATCACTGTGGAGGGCTTCGGCGACGGCAGGACGCTGCTTGGTGATCGATAGGCGGACGACGACGGTTGATTTCTCAATTGAGCTTCTCGGTGCTCACGCGGACTACAAAATTGGCTCCTCGATTGCTGCTCGCGATGGCCGATGAGGGAAATCGAAGATGCCTAATTTTTGGGAAAGTGAAAGAGCTAGGCCGAAGGAGATGGGGAGAGATATGAGGGCTTCGATCGATCTTATAGGTCGACGAATAATCTGTTGCAACTGGTTGAAGAAAATATGGGAGAAATTCTCCCGTTGTTGCCAAAATTTGCGAGAAGTGAGGTACGGGAGAATCTTGAAATTTTTGCAAACTTATCCCTTCAACACAAAAGAAAACTTGAGCGTGAAATTAGAGGGTAATGGGCCACGTCTGGGTGCGGGTTCGGTCATTTGGGCCGGATGGTAAGGTTCTCTCGGGCTCGATGTAATCGGACGATAATAAAATAAATGGAATATTAATATATACATATATAATACACATTAATCACATATAATACACACAATATTTTTAAAATAATAATATTAGTACTAAAAATATGCATTTAGACAAATAGTTACAATTTGACAATTAATGATATTTAGACAATTAATATTAATGATAACAATATTACTAATAACAAATAAATAATAACAATTTGATAGTTAATAGCAATTATAATAATAATTATAATGATAATAATAATAATAATAATAAAGACAATTTAATAATAGCAATAATCAATAATTACTCCCAAATAATCCACAATAAAACGGAGTATTACATCAAAAGCCTCGTTTCTTATCTCCTCAAGCTCTTGGAGTTGTAACTTCCTGTGTCCTCCCGCTTCGTCAAAATCGACGTTGTAGTTCTTCACGGCCCACCAAGCTTTGTGTTGTAGCTCTACCGGCAAATGACATGGCTTTCCGAACACCAACCGGTATGGAGACATGCCGATTGGAGTCTTATAAGCCGTTCGGTAGGCCCACAATGCATCCTCCAATTTAATGCTCCAATCCTTCATGTTGGGTTTCACCTTCTTTTCTAGAATCGATTTGACTTCGCGGTTGGACACCTCTGCTTGACCACTTGTTTGAGGATGATAAGCGGTCGTAAGCCGATGAACAACACCATACTTCCGAAGCAACGCCTCCACTGTCTTATTGCAAAAGTTAGTTCCTCGGTCACAGATCATAGCACGAGGGATCTCAAACCTAGAAACAATATTTGACTTAATGAAGCCTGCAACAACCTTAGAATCATTAGTTCGGGTGGCTTTCGCTTCCACCCATTTCGAGACATAATCAACGGCAAGTAATATATATTCATTGCCAAACGAAGAAGGAAAAAGGCCCATGAAATCAATCCCCCACACATCGAAAATTTCACAAATAATAATAGGGTTCTGGGGCATTTGATTCCTCTTTGAAATATTACCTGTTCGTTGGCAATTATCACAAGACTTACAAAATTCGTGCGCGTATCGAAAGAGTGTTGGCCAATAAAATCCACTCTCCAAAACCTTGCGAGCTGTCCGTCTGTCACCAAAATGACCTCCACATGCGTGGGAATGGCAGAACGAGAGGATGGAGTGGAACTTAGCTTCTGGGACACACCATCGTATCACTTGGTCGTCACAATGCTTTTAAAGGTATGGATCGTCCCATACGTAATACTTTGCGTCCCTCCTAAGCTTGTCCTTCATGTGACTCTTCATACCTGTGGGATACACTTTAGCAACCAAATAATTGACAAGATCAGCATACCATGGTTCGAAAAATTCAGATGCAAAAACTCCCTGTTCGAGCGATCGAGTTGCTGCACAATCGAGTATTGGGGTACCCAGTACTCCTGAACAGGTACCCAGTACTGCTGGGGTCTGCTTTTCAACGAATAATAATTGCTCGTCTGGAAAGCTTTCTCTCAGCTGGAAATCATCCGAGGCATGTGTCACTCGGCTTAAATGGTCAGCCACAGCATTCTCGGCTCCCTTCTTGTCCTTGATCTCAACGTCGAATTTTTGTAACAAGAGTATCCAACGGATGAGCCTCGGCTTCGCCTTCTTCTTCGCCAAAAGGTGACGTAAGGCTGCATGATCAGTAAAAACAATTACTTTAGTTCCCAATATATACAATCGGAATTTTTCAAGAGCAAAAACCACTGCCAACAATTCTTTTTCAGTCGTGGTATAATTTTCTTGGGCGGGATTCAACGTCTTTGACGCATAATAGATCACATGAGCCGCCTTATCCACTCGCTGGCCTAGCACTGCTCCTACGGCATAGTCTCTTGCATCACACATTATCTCGAACGGGAGATCCCATTTAGGTGGCTGAATGATTGGAGATGTGGTGAGCTTCTCCTTCCGTAAATCAAACGCCTTTTTGCAATCTTCGTTCACCCGAAACTCCACTTCTTTTTGCAGCAATGAGCACAAAGGGGCTGCCACCTTCGAGAAATCCTTAATGAACCGACGATAAAATCCTGCATGGCCAGGAAAAGAACGCACCCCCCGCACACTTGCGGGGTAAGAAAAAGCAGTAATAATATCAACCTTAGATTTATCCACCTCAATACCTCTCTTAGAAACAATGTGTCCCAAAACAATACCTTGTTCTACCATAAAGTGACATTTTTCCCAATTAAGAACAAGGTTAGTTTCAATGCACCGTTTTAAGATTAAGGCAAGGTTCTCGAGGCCAGAATCAAATGACTCAGTGTAGACACTAAAATCATCCATAAGTACCTCAATTATGTTGCTGAAGTACTCCGAAAGATGCTCACCATGCACCGTTGGAATGTGGCCGGCGCATTACATAATCCGAATGGCATGCGTCTGTACGCGAATGTCCCAAACAGGCAAGTAAACATGGTCTTCTCCTGATCCTCGGGAGCAATGGAAATATGAAAATAACCTGAATAGCCATCTAGAAAACAATAGTAAGAGTAACCTGCCAGTCTCTCCAACATCTGATCAATAAAAGATAATGGAAAATGATCCTTACGAGTCATTGCATTTAACTTACGGTAGTCCATGCATACTCTCCACCCGATCTGTACACGAGTGGGGACCAACTCACCTACCTTGTTCTCGATCACAGTCACGCCCGACTTCTTTGGAACCACTTGCGTCGGGCTCACCCAACGACTATCTGAGATCGAATAAATCACTCCCACGTCTAGTAACTTTATGATTTCATTCTTCACCACCTCCATCATGGGAGGATTCAGCCTCCGTTGTGCCTCACGAGATGGTTTAGCATCCTCCTCGAGAAGGATACGATGCATGCAAACGGATGGGCTTATTCCTCGTAAATCGGCAATGGTCCAGCCGATAGCTCGTCTATAGTTCTTTAACGCCTCAATGAGGGCTGCTTCTTCCTCAGCCTCCAACTTCGATGACACTATAACCGGGAAGTGTTCGGTCCTCTCCCAAGTAAACATATTTTAAGTGGCTCGGCAGGGATTTCAACTCGAGCTCCGGTGCCTGCAAAGAAGAAGGGAGAATTTTATTATCATGTTCAGGTAGCCGAATAAAATTTTTACCATAATTTCTGAGGTGTGGTTTCAGTGTATTCAAGGCTAACACGGCCTCCTCGATTAGCCCAAATTGACTCAAAAATTCTGCTCCTTCATTTACTCTCTGTAGGCCAGGTACTGGGGTACCCAGTATTGCTGAGAAAGTACCCAGTACTGCAGGTTCTTTGCCTAAACTTTGTGAAATCACGAGCTCTAGCTCATCATCCCTGTAAGTGTCAATAAATTCCTGTGACAATGGTTCAATATAATCAATTAAATAAACACAATGGTCAGAATCAAGAAATTTCATTGCATCAAAAATATTGAACCGAATGACATTGCCATCGAACTCCATTGTGAGAGTTCCTTCACGAACGTCGATTTTTGTTTGAGCGGTGTTGAGGAACGGCTGCCCTAACAAAATCGGGGTTGACATAGGAGTCCTGCTATCCATACTCAACACATAAAAGTCAGCGGGAAATATAAGCTCATTGACTTTAACTAGAACATCTTCAATTACACCATCCTGAAAGGTAGTACTCTGGTCGGCAAGTTGAATTACCACACGAGTTTCTTTAAGAGGACCCAAATTTAGGGAATCAAAAATAGAGCGAGGCATAACATTAATTGATGCTCCCAAATCGAGCATGGCTCGCTCGAATTTTAAATTCCCTATTGTGCATATAATTGAAAACATACCTGGGTCGCTCCTCTTTTGAGGCAAGGGTTTCTGGAATATTGTCGAGGCATTCTCTCCCATCATAATCTTCTCATTCCCTTGCATCTTTCGCTTGTTGGTGCACAAATCCTTCAAAAACTTGGCATAGCGAGGGACTTGCTTGATTGCATCAATGAGGGGGATATTAATCTCGACCTTCCTGAACATATCGAGAACCTGCTTCTCCGAGTCCTTCTTTGCTGCCTTTCGTACCCTGGATGGAAATGGTAGAGGTTTGGGTTTCAGTGGTGGACAAACCGGGCTGGTTTTGTTAGATTTTTTACATTCTGTCGCTGGAGTACTGGGGGCCTCCGTAGTCTGCTGCACCCCCCCGTACACTGGAACAGAATTCTCGATTTCACCCTCCTTCTTCATTGTTCTGGCTCTCGGGGCTTCTAACTCTTTCCCACTTCGCAAGGTAAGCGCTAGCATTCTTCGGGTTGATCTCAGACTGAGATGGAAGTCGACCACCGAGTTGTGCATCTAATCGACTCATATGGTCTGCCATTTGACTCATTTGACCCTCCAGGTTCTTGATGCTTACTCCTTGACTCTTAATGCTTGCCTCAACACCTTTCTGGAAGTTTATGGTGTTGGTTGTCAACGCCTTCATCATATCTTTGAGTGAGGCTTGTTGCATTGAATTTGGTGGCCCGTTACCCGCTTGTCGTGGAAAGTTTTGGCCTCTCTGAAAAATTTGAGGAGGCCTATTATCCTTCTCCCCAGAGGGAGGGGTTGCCATAGCAAAGATTAGGGTGATCTCTCCAACCGGGGTTATAAGTATTGGAGAAAGGATCATATGTTCGGCCCGGCCCATTGTTGGACCCTATAGCATTGGCTTGTGCCTCCATCTCACCATTGATTACTGGGCAATTATCCGTGATGTGATCGGTTGTCTCGCACCGCATGCAAGACTGAGCTCTCGTTAAGCCATCAGTGGCTAATTTTCGGACAAATGTCGTTAACTCCTTGACTTGAGACTCCAAAGCTCCAATACTAGTCTCATTAACAGATTGGAAGGACGCTTCTCGAGTGTCGAATTGTTGGGAATTCACGGCCATGTTTGCTATCAACTCCCTTGCGGCCGTCGGTGTCTTGTCTATAAGAGTGCCTCCACTCGCCGCATCGAGCATATTTCTATCCATGAGGGACATCCCCTCATAGAAATACTGGATTAACAACTACTCTGTCATCTGGTGCTGAGGACAACATGCAATGAGCCGCTTAAATCTCTCTCAATACTCATATAGCATCTCTCCATGCAATTGTTTGGCCCCACATATCTCCTTACGTAAATTCGCCACCCGGGACGCTGGAAAGTAACGTTGGAGAAAAGCCTCCATGTCAGCCCACGTGGTGATGGACCCCGACGGTAGGTAGTATAGCCAGTCTTTAGCTCTATCCTTCAATGATAACGGGAAGGCCCGGAGTTTGATCTGTTCCTCGGTCACCCCGGCGGGCTTCATTTCGGAACAAACGGTATGGAACTCCTTCAAGTGCATATGGGGGTCCTCGCCTGCGAGTCTATTGTACGACGGCAATAAGTGTATGCGCCCAGACTTGAGCTCAAACGTGGCGTCATTCACCCTCGGAAATGTTATGCATAGGGGTTGTTGGAGGAGTTGAGGATTGGCTAGTTGTCTTAACATACGTTCTTGCTCTCCCGCCATTTCTTCTTCCTCGCTTGAAGAATCAGAATGACCAGCGTTGTTAGACTCGCTGGAAGAACTGTGGTAATCAGCAATCTCTGGATAGTCCTGTTCTCAGTTTTCGTGCGTTTCCTTTGCCAGCCTTGCTATCCTCCAATTTTTCTTATCCTTTCTTGTGATTTCCGGGTCGTACGTCAGTGGGTTTTTGCCAGAGGATCTCGTGTTCATTCAGCTGAAAGAAAAACCGAGTTATAAGTATCGAACATGGCCAAATATATCAAAAATAATGCGTTCTGAAGCAATTCTGCACAGAGAGTACTGGGGGTCGACACAGAAGTACAGGGGTTCCCAGTAGTGCTGGGTGCAGAATTTAAAAGCAAATAAATTACAGAAAACGAAATAGGGGGGGTTTCTGATTTTTTTTTTTTTTTTGTAAACTGCAGCTAATAAATAAATAAAATAAAAAAGTATAATCTTAATTCAATTAATGAAAAATAAATAACAACTTAATTTCGTCAGTCCCTGGCCACGGCGCCAAAATTTGACCGTGCGTCCAACGCGGCAAAATTAATATTTATAAATTCCTTATTGGACTTCTACCAACTAGTAATAGCAGTGAGTAAGGGTCGAACCCAAGAGAGTGTGAATTTTAGTTGTAATTATTTTCTTTAATTGAAATTAATAAAAGCGATAAAAGAGGGGGGTTTTGATGTGAGACAATTAATACGAAAATAAGAATAACAAAATAAAATAAAATGCAGCAAAAGAAGATAATTTATCACATTATGGGAAAACTTCTAGTTCACGGTTCTGTCTACACCCTCGACCAACTCGTCTAATTAATTCTGGTATCAAATCTCACTATCTATGGAATTACTAGCCCTAGGTAATGCCACGGGCTGTTACCTGAATTTTTCCTTATTTTTAATCTAACCGCGAGACGCTCTACGATTAAATCTGACGACTTTGAACAGTCTAGGAAACGCTTCCTAAATTTAATTCAATTAGTCGCTTTACGATTTAGAAAAATAGGCGAGACTAAGTAGCGAAATTTTCATTCACTTACTTAGGTTGTGTTATCCCCGGTAGTTACCATCTTTCGATAGCCTCTAATTGATTAAACATATCAACAACAAAGAAATGACACTTAAACAAAGATGATGAAAACTGTTGCTAAAATAGAAGACTTTTTTATTGCTTTGCTACGGATTGACAGTTTGAATCTAGCAGTAGATATGAAAAGCCTAGTCTAGGTGATCAAGCTAAACAAGACTCAACAAATCAGGGTTAATTATTCAAAATAACACAAACAATTCCAAAAGATATTGAAATTATCAGGAGAATTAATCAAACATTCGTCGAGTCTTAGGGTTCAACTTCCCCGGAACTAGAATAAAAGAACTACTCACTACTCATAATGTACGAAAACATGTTCAATGAATTAATTACACAAGAAGAAGAAAAAGAAAGGAAAATATTGTTCTTCTCTGTTCGTAAACTCCAGTCGCTGCTCCCTCTCTGTTGCTGCTTTCTTTTCTCCTTTTCAATCCCGTAGGTCACAACCACCAAAATCTCTCTTTCCTTTGTATATACTCCAGTCAAAATAATTCCCTCATCTAATAACAGGCCCACTTCAAGTTTGATATTTTGCAGCCCAACAAAATTAATTTCCCTCGGTCAACTAAGGCAACTCAAGTAAAGTGGGCCTCTTCACATTAATTCTCAGCATAAAGTCAGCCCAAATATATGACCACTTAGCCCATTCGTCCACTTATATAAATTCAGCCCCAAATAATTAATAACAGCAGGAGTACTGGGGGCTGGAATGAAATACTGGGTACCCCAGTACTACATCAAATAAAAATTTGTTGAGCTCACGTCTTGCAATCAACATCGTCACTTGCTAAAAATAATCCCAAAACTTTGAAAACACTCCAGAAACTTATCAAGGCACCACAATCGATCATAATATTAAATAATTCGAAAATCATATAAATGCGTGTAAATAAACGTGCACTATTACAAAATTAAACGATTAAAGCGAGCACGCTTTTCGACTTATCGGACCGAGAACCGGCCTTCATTCAGGTCCGGTTTGAACCATCAAACCTGAAATTTGATACTTGAACACCAAGTATCCAGAGTTGCACATAAATTGAATAGACAAACTGTAATGAAGATTCAAACAATTGCGGAAGCGGTTTATCACTGAAAATTGAATCTTCAGGAGAGCGTCCCACTCTCCCTTCAGATCTCTTTCATTAATGTGAAAAACTCATACATCATCCAAGGGTTTACAATATAGACTCCCTCTACACTCTACTTGAATGATAATTCACACAACTACTTATCCGACCACAACTCCCTTGTGGATTTTCTAGTTCGAATCCCTCAAACTATAAGAACGAACCTCCGAACGTTCTTTTACAAAATGTTCTAGATATCACTCTTTTTACTCACCGAAAGAAAAATAACTAACAAAAAGATGTCAAAAAGTCCTCCTCAACTCTGGTCTCGTCCTCCTTTTATCTTCAGCATCCTTTTTTGGAAAATCTTCTCATCCAAGACAAACTCATATAAGGAATGATAATCTCGCGATTCTCCTTCTTCGATTATGGAAGATGAATCTTGCGATTCTCCTTCTCTTTAGATTATGGAAAGCGTATCTCCCCCTCAATCCCAAGGTCCTGCCATAATAAAATATAAATAATCAGTCCTTTGGACTTAATTAAAATTATGACTTATTCATACCAAAAATAAACTTCCCTTAAATACTTCCGTAAATTTCTGTTCTCTGTGAACACCAGAAGGTTCATCGATTTACTGCCAATCTTCAGCACTTTCAAAACCGCCCAGCATTTGAACCGGTTGAAAATTGTTCCAACCGATGAACCGGGACCAGTTCAACGGTTCAAGATTTTGAATTTGAAATTAGTTGATTGTGAAGTAATTTAAATAGCACACCGTTTTTACTTGTGTTTTCAATGTGGGATATATTCACTTGCTAAAATTATTGGGCCAACATTGGGCCTTATAAGCAATATTATACTTTAAAAAAAAATACTATTTTTTAAATTTAACTATCTATTGAGCTATGTCTATTCTAAAATGTGATTAAAAATGGAAATATGGTGGTTTATCATTTCTCAATTTTGTAACTTAAATATATATTAAAATTTTAAATATATAAAACAAAATAAAACATTATCAGTTGTATCTATTATTGAGTTATTATTTAGAGAAATGTCATACACTATAAATTAATGATAGAATATATATATAATAATATATTATACATATAAACTAAATATAAAATTATATATTAATTAAACCGGTTCGACCGCTGGTTCAACCAGTGAACCATTGAACCAGTAGCTTTACCGGTTCGGTTTTCAGAAGCAAGATTATTATCATAAGTATCTTCTTATAGTGTATAAAGTATGCAGATAAGTTTCTTCTTATGAAAGAAGTTATTGTTGGGAATAATACATGAGAAAATAACTATATTGACAAGATAGGATTAAGTTTTTCATATTGTCAATTAATAAGTTAATTTTATTATACGACAGGGAGACAAAGATAATTGATAAAGTGTAAAATAATTATGCCATGAATTATACGACACAGACAAGGATAAATAATAAGTGCGAAATAATTATGAAATAAACTATGCGACAGACAAGCAAAGTTAATTGAACAATGCGACAGGAAAATAAAAATAATTGATAAGTAAGGATTAATTTATGCGCAAACTATGTGACTGGCCAAGTTAATTCTTGCAATTATGAAATAGTTATATAATAAATTATACGACAGAAAGACGAAGATAATTGAGCAAGTGCGATTTCATTAGACGACATAGTATGCGATATATAAACGAAGTTAATTAAAAAGTGTGTATATATTATGAGATAAACTGTAACACCCCTCCTTATCGTTACAATCAGAGTGCGAAAATTTCGCAGAGTTATTTAAAAATAAAACCTTTTACTTTGCGAAAACTGATTCGGGGTGCTACCTTAAAATCGTGACTTAATCTGAAAAACCGTTATTTTAATTTTTAATAAAATCATACTGTCACTGAAAGCGTAAAATTTTCCAAAGTCCGTCAAAATATAAATTCGTCAAAAACATTGTCAAAAACATCGTCAGCGGAAGCGTAAATCGTCATATTAGATATACAATCAAACATGAAAGTCCTGAAGCCTTCGTCTGCTCACGCTCCCTGCCCGACATCCTGACCTGAAAAACATGATAAGAATGGGAAATGAGCACTATGGCACTGTGCTCCGTGTAAACTCATACTAATGTAAACATTGAAAATAATAACAACATCATGATATCGGCATATACATAACCTCAACATGAAACTGGTAATAACATGACCATGAATCTGATATCGTCACGCAACGTGACCCTGACCGTTACCTCATCTGCCGGCAAAAACTAATTTCGGACACCATGTGCACACTCTAGTGGGCAGACTAGGGCCACTAGAACCCAGAATGGACCGGCGACCATTCCGAGCGGATACCTCACATGAAATACATAC
>CACSLK010027839.1:1691847-1715623 GCA_902706635.1 Striga hermonthica | reverse complement strand
CTCAATTAACATAACCTGACTCAACATGAACATGATCATCGAAATGACTTAAAAACATAACTTTTCGCACGATCGACTGAATGGGCCGTGGCGAGCGCGCCGTGCGCTGCCAACGGCGATAAGCCGTTTCCCGACCAAAACACCTTTTCCCTCGGCAACTCCAGACCAAATGAACATGAAACATTATTTTGAGGCAATTAAGACATGAATGCACGGAAGAACATGACCATAACTAAAGGTAACAGAACATGAATTGGTCCCGCCCGTGGCCACGCGAGATGAGCGCTGGCGACGGCTTCGGGCTATTTAACACATAAAACAACATTTTGCCTCGACCAACATGGACTAACGGGGCATGAAATGATCTATATTGAACAAATAAACATGAATTGTACTAAAGTTGCCGGGTAGAAAAAAGAAATTACTCGATCACAATTCAACTTAGGCATATTCGAACTTTAACACGGCAATACTATAACCTCTTGAACATGAGTCAAACACTTCAGCTTAAAATGAACTCATTAACATAAAAATAGGCTGAGAATAACTATACCTCCTTGAGTGTTCGACGGAATTCGCAACTGATCGAAGCATAGCGTGCGCGTCCGCGTGAGCGGTAGGCTATTGCCGTGCGTGGTATGCGATGAAGCGTAAGGTAACAGGCTGAGCTTACTTGCTGCTGAACTTAAGGACTAGGGTATATATATTGGCTGATGCTACGCGTGAACGTATGCGGTGCTTGGGTGTGGCCTTGCTGTGCGACGATCGCCGTGCGAGGTGCGCTGCTTACCGTGCGAGTGATATTAACTAAGGTACTTTGCTGCTGAATCTTGTTAAGTGTTGGGAAGATATATAAGCTTAAATGGTGTGGCAAATTTCGGTCCCTACACCCCCTTTTATACTCAAGGCCGAATGGAGGTATAATGATGAAGGAATGATGTGGCTTTTTCTAAGCTTAACACTTGCCAACTTAAGAGTTAGATTAAGGTGACTAATCACCAATAAACCTCTCAATTGGACACGTGTACCATGCTTAATATGGATGAGAAAAATGGTTCCTTAACCCTTAGGAGAAGTACATAAAATTTGGAACCATATACCTTATACTTACGGCTTTTAAACCAAAATTAAGCCAACTTTTAATTCCTCACGGCCTTTTTACCCTAATAATGTGATTAATGTTAATTAATCACTTAACTTATGTTTAATTATTTAATTAAACATAATTCTTAATTACCAAAATTATTCCGAACGTAAACGGTACGTCGAAAATAATTTTCGGTAATCTCGACTGAAAATAATTAATTTCAAAAATAATAATCGATAACGTTATTATATCGGAACTAGAACATAATTTATACTGATAAAATATCGGGATAATACATAAACTGTCCCACGAATATGCAGAGAATTGTTTTAACAGTTCTGTTAATCGCGAATGTCGCATATTAGTCGCGGATAAGCTACTTGCACCTATTTTAACATTTTTCCAGTTTCTCCTTAATTTTCAGCTTTTCGTGTATGTCTGAGAAGCATGAGTTGTAGTTCTCACCTGTCTAAGTTATTTGCTGATAATTCCAACTATTCTCATATTTAACGCTCTCGAGCTTACACAAAATAGTTGAAAATTGAGAAGAAATTGGATAAATTTTATAACATGTACAAGAAGCTAATCTGCTATTAAAATGCGACAAACTCGCAATTAACCGAACTATTCACACAATTCTGAGCATATTTTGCGAAGTTATCTGTGAATAGATCGGTTAAATTCTACTGTTGATTGCTCTCGAGCAGGTGGAGACTCTTAGAAATATCGTCCGCTCGCGAACATTGCATCATAACCACGTAAGGAGGTTTTCAATATCTTGAATCTAGTGTGGCCAAAGTTTCTAAGAATGAAAATCCCCAAAGCCATGAAAGCGGAGGATCGTGGATCGGGCCGAGATCAACCATCAGAGGACCCTGATGAAAAAACAATAGGGTAGACAACATGTATGAACTGATCAAATACGAGAATCATGAAATTAATACATAGACCTTCGATCGAGAAGTAGAGGTAGACGATTTTAACCATGAAAAATACAAAACACATTCACTTTTTTTTCTTGTAAAACATAATGATAGGGATGTTAATAATTTTTTTTTGGACTTCATTCATGTAGTATTTATATCGATACGCGACGTTTCAAGTTGTCTCATGATCATTTATGTAGTATCAGTGGTATTCATGCAAAAGCGACTGTTTGAATCACGAGTTTGCCAAGAAAATTCGAGTCATTATGCGATTGTTTCGCGACAGAAATACGATATATTTATTATTGTTGTTTAAAAAATGTTGATTGGTTAGCATCGAAAAATATGATTCTTTATAAGATTGTTTTTCAAATGGTAAATTCAAATTAATAAATTTAAATTATGCGATTATTATTCAACAGCTATTCTGACTATTATTACTCGACGGTTGTTCTAATACATATTGGTCGCATTGTTATTATTAGTACAAAAAAACTCAAAGCATTTTATATACGATACGACAGATTGACAAAGTGATAGGAATATTGAACCGCATAATCATTATTTATATTTCTTCATTAAAAATATGTCAGACTTTGATCCTTATGACCATTTTTTTACTTTTTAATTAACATATGTGATTATTTGGCAAAACTTTATATGCATAGTTAATCGTAGATTAATTTATTTAAACTTTTATTTTTGGTAAATTCGTATTTTGTTATACTCAGAGCTCTGTTCTGAAGGGTATTTGTCGCATAGTCATTATTTATACAAATAAAAAGCGGAGGCATTTCATTATGCGAAATTATACAACTGACAATCAATATAATTGAGCAAGTTCGTCTACATTATGAGATAACTACGAGAGAGAAATGCAACGAATCTGTCTATTTTTAATGTTTATGACTTAGGGCATCCGCATTGATATAATTTATGCCCACTTACATGAAATTTGGTTCCATTGATACCAATGTGGTTCATTCATTTGAATGAAAAAAAATATTGGGTCCCACAAATGTCATTCATGGATTAAACAACATTTGACGATATAGTGGTGGACTCATTTTCAGCATATATTGATATTTAAATGTCTTAAATGAGAAAAAAATGGGTGTCACTTGTGCATTTAAATGATTCGAACAAATGTGAAGAGTGTTTAAATGAATAGATGTTTAGTGAAATAATGATGTGGACATGATGCGATGAGAAATATTGTAAATGGAGATTAAATGAATTCTAATTGCACTTATGGAATAGTCTAGATACTTTGAATATTCATGATTAATTGTTGATCGAGACTTTAATAAGTAATGGTTATTATTCTTGCTTTTTAGTAGTAAACTAGGAATTGTGCATCTTTAGGGTAACATGAACATAAGTTAAACGGTTCGAATGTGCGCGTCCGTTGCTTAGACAAATCCATTTTCCTAGGAATTAACATTGCTAGTGCATTAAATCTAGAATGCTTATTTTAAGTTGTCCACCAGTTATGTTTAGTTGAATATTTTATTCAATAAAATATTCGGTTAGGGAAAATTTGGTTTACAAAGTTGTTAGGTAGGTTGGTAATTTATTAGTAAACCAGGGGTCGTGCATCTCTGGAGTAGCGTGAACATAAGTTACACGGTTCGAATGCGCGTCCGTTGGTTAGGCCAATCTAGTTTCCTAGAAGTTAACGTTGCTAGTGCATTAAATATAGATAGCTTGTTTTAGGTTGTCACTTGTTAGGTTTAGTCAAAGAGCTTATTTTAATTAAATACTCAGCAAGGGAAAATTCGATTAACAGAGCTTGTTGTTAGCCAGTGCTGGTAATCTATTAGCAATTTAATGAAGTTGTTGATATTAGTTAATGTCAGATTCAGATTAAGTGATAACTGAACGGAAGACTAAACTTTCTCTCATTTATTTGATTTTTATTTTCTTTTGTAAACCCCCCCTCCCCCTATTGCTTCGTAGTTTATTTTAGTTAATACGAAATTACCAAAATTTAGTTCCTACTCCTCGTGGGATAAAACTCTTACTTATTACTACTACTAGTTAGTAGAGGTTTGTTAAATAAAAATTTATAAATTTAAATTTTCCACGTCACGATGCGCGATCATAGCATATGTTGTTTGAATGCCCCACAAGAGAAAGAAACATTTCCCATTCGTCCGCATACAAAAAACAACTTCAAACATGTCGACGTCGTCACATTTAAAACAATGGTATCCCTTTCTTCCACACCATTGTGGTGAAGGAAGGTATGACATCCCGTCTATAAATAACACTGCTCAAGCTGACAAGAGTGAAAAATTTTTAGATAGGCCCCTAACGGTTTTCGAGCTGACACTCTGTATTATCTTTAGTTGAAAGTAGACATTGAGTTACGAGGTAGAACCTGCATTTGAAACTAATTTGATATAAGAGTTATTCTAACTAAAATTAATACATAAATAATAAACTATTAAAACAAAATAAATAATTCTTTACCATTCTTAACCATGACATACATTTTGCTTTATATTTTTTTTTTGTTCTAATTTCTTTTATCGTATTTGTTTTTGTAACAGATAGTGTTAGGGATGTCGATAAAACTTTATGGACTTCATTAACGTAGTATTTATCATGAAATGTAATGTTTCAAGTTGCTCCATAATCATTACTTCATCGTCATGACGAAACAACTATCCGAATGACATGATTGTCTCAGAAAATGCGAGTAATTATGAAATTGTTTTGCGATGAGAATGCGATATATCGCAGGTCAACATTAGTGTAATAACATAGCCTTTTTGTGGAACATTTATTATTGTTACTAAAAACAAAGAGTGGATTGTCAAAAAATGCGAGTTATTATGCGACTATTTTTCGACGACAATGCGATATATCGCAGGTCAATCGTAGTGTAGTTGCATACCCTTTTTTTGTGGACCATTTATTATTGTTATGAGTGGCTAGCCTCAGAAAATGCGAGTCATTATGCAACTGTTTTGCATGGACAATGCAATATAAATGCGTCAGGATAAATCAGAGTAATAATAATTTCAAATGGTAAATTCAAATTTTGCGATTAAATCTCGTAAGAGATATTAGGCAAATCTTTATATGCGTAATAAATTGACGTTTCGTTTAATTAAAATTTTATTTTGGTAAATTCATACTTAGCGATAAAATTGCAATGGATGTACGAAGATTTATTCACAAAACAATTATATTTATTTATTTATTAACAATGTGATGTGCAATACCACTATTTTTATATTTTCATAAAAATATGTGATTTATGTGAAACTTCAATGCGTAGCTAATCGCAGATTAGTTTTTTAAAAATTTTATTCTTAGCAAATGCGTACTATGCGATTATAACACGACAACTGTTCTGACGCATATTTATTGCAGTTATTATTTAATACAAAAAACGATGGAAACATTTCACTTTCAGATGTCAAATGTTACTTTACTTTTACATTTACACTGTTATATATACATCATGAGAGAACGAAACAAAGCAAAAGATTGGCTTTCAGTTTTGCGACATTATTTCGCATAGTTAGAACTATATAAATTGTTAAAAAGAGATGACCGACGTCATGAAGTGTGAATTTACCGAAGACGTCAGTCTCGAAGAGTTGGAAGGAGATTCAGTGGCGACAGACGACCGAGTGGCTGTCGACACTAGTCCGACGATAGGCGACTCAGCGGCTGCCGACAGGGGTCCGGCTGCCATCTCTTCTAGAGAAGTAAATATATTTCATTTACTTATAAGAAATATGGAGAAATGGTTTTTTTATTGGATAATTAGGGTTCGTGGTTGTACAAAAGACATGACTTAATTGGTAAATATGATGGTGTGGAGTTCAACGTTTACAGCCGACTTTCCATTCTTGCTGAAATCAAGAAAACGTTGGCCTATGTTGATGGGGCACAAGCTAATTTTGAGGTCTCCTTCTTTGGTCAATTTCTCTTGTTTCCTGATAAGGTTGTGTCTTCGCAAAGTCACTTGATGGTGCTTTTTTGCTCGAGGTGACTTGTCCCGGTCAAAGTCTAAACGAGATGTAATTCTGTATTGGTCAACATATTACATGTTTCTTCGCCCATGAGTATGTGGTAGTGACTAAGCTTGTCTCTGTATCATCTGTGTTTGACTCAAACTATGTATCTTCTCCTCCTCTATTGTCGATTTTCTATGAACGGTATGGTGGCATGTGGGTCAGTATGCAGACGTTGCATGATGACTTCAATGGGCGTTCAGTGTCTCTTGTGATGTGGTAGTGAGAGTGCCCAAGATGCTGATATTGACGTCCTTCATCCTTGCTCATTACGACAATGTAAAAAACCCTCGGTATATTGAAACTTGTTGGCGGGCTTTTGCTTGAGGACACCCAGATGTGAGAGTCTTTTCCATGGGGTAGTTATTTGTTTTAGTACTTGCTCAGTTACATACAGATGACCCAACATCATAAGATGAAATGTCATATTAAGTACAAGATGGTCATTGCAATTTACAACCTAAGTTAAATATCCAACTTAATAAAAAGTAGAACCTATTCCTTCAAACATGAATTATGGGTTAAAAAAAATTGTAATGCATTATTGATCGATTCAGATCACCAAACCAAAGTAAAAAAATGGAATTGTGTACATATAGTTCATTAGAATTAAAACCATTAGTTAACCTTATTGATTTCTACTTGCGTGACAAGTTTCTCATACTTTATTCAATTTTTTGTTGTTGTTTTTTGAAAACTTCTTCTTTTGTCCGATTGAATCAAACATAAAGGTACGCAATTATTAATTTTGTAATTAAAGTGGGCACCAAAGTAAGCCTCTGTCTAACCCTAATCCCCTTTCTCATCATTCCATCTCGTTGCTCTCTTCATCGTAATCGTTGGCCTTCTCCTCAGCGGGGCACTCCGTGGTACGCTGCTTGTCCTGTGCGCCCAGTCTTACCATCGATTGATGGGTATCTCAGTCGGTAAGTGTCTCGTCAAGCCGTGACTTCTTCATCATCGGGTGGGCTCTTCGTGCTCAAGGTGGTTCTTGCCTTTTGATGGGGTGGCCGATCGTTTTTCTCTGACTTATGCCTTGTGGAGGTCAGAGACGAGGTCAATCCCTCATTGTTCCTTATTCTCCTGCTCTTCCGGGGTGGGGTGGTCGGTTGGTGCCGGTGGTGGGGGTCGTAACTCCAGTGGCTAGTCGTACTATACTGTCGGTGGTTAGTCGTACTAGACTGTAGGTGGTTGGTGAGGTTTTTGGAGCTTGGGGTTAGACCGGTGCTCTGATCCCACATGCTTTCCCAACGTTCCTGGGGGTTGGGCTGCTTGGGCAGTTTTGGGTTGTTGGCTTCGATGGTTTTTCGTCGTCTAGTTGTCGGCTTTGAGGGGGTGTGAGTTGGAGCTAGCCTCAGGCTTGCTGGTGCGAGGGATGATTTCCTGGGAGAGCTTTTCGGGGCTGGGGTATCGTATCTTGTTAGGCCTTTCGTAGTTTCAGGTTCGTTGCTTTCCAAGTCTTCTATTCGTGCAGGTGGTCACTCCTAGTGGTTGGTGGAAGGGTTGTGGAGTTGTAAGCCTGTTGTAGACAAGGGATTTTTTATTGGTTAGTTTTTGAGTATTCTGTTGTTTTGTTTGGTTTGTGCGGCTTTGTGTGTGCCTAGGTCCATTTTTTTACGCTAAAGGTATTGGACGATTGACCCCGAGTGGTCTCGATCCCTTCCTGGTTTTCATCCGGGATGGAGGTCTGAAGAGTCCCTAGGCGTTGCAGGGGTGGGCTTGTCATATGTTGTGTTGTGGAGTTCGTGTTTTTGTGTCTTTTAGTGCTTTTGTTTTTCGTAATTTGGGATTTTTTTTCTTCCGTAAGGGAGTGTGTATTCTCCCGTAGGTGAGTATTATTCTCCATTTGTTGAGTTTGTTAGTTCTCTCTTGTTTTTGTTAGTGAGTGCGTTTGTTCTAGTGTAGGTTTTAGCGATCCTTGGATCAGTCCTCCCACTAGATTCGGCTATTAAGTGCTTTTTACTTAACTTTTGGGATGTTTTCTAGTGGTATTTTGAGCAACCACAATTCTTTAAGTCTCTTAAAAAAATATCACATGCCACGTAGAAAATAGACTTAGTCTATAAAAAATGTTTTCTAGTGCAATTAAAATTGGACGTGGTCTAACTTATGTGATAATAAAAAAGAGACAAAGTCCACACCTGAGTCTATTTCAGACCCAAGTACGAATCTGAACAGTCAACATTTATTCCTAAGTTATTTTTTCTTTTAATATAGAAAACATATTAGAGCATCTTTATTGGTTGACAGATATTCTAAACCTAGTATTTTATTTTTGCACTAAATAACTTTTGGGTTTTTTTTCTTTTTATTTAAACTTGAGTTTGTTCATGTCATTCAGGACTCAAGTCTATTTAGGAATTCTTTCCCAGTGACTCTTGGAGGAGAAGGACTGTAGACTGATTCGAGATCTCCATGGGATACTGGCTAGGGCCAATATCGACTTATCTCCTCCCGACGTGATGAGTGTTAGTGTTATATACTGAAATCTTGGATTTGGATGATATTACACTTTTACCCTTTATAAATGAGAAACATGTTAGATTAAACAAGTTATATGTTTTGTTGTTTTGCATTAGATAGTTTGGGTCGTCATTGGGCGAACCACTAGAACCGCAGGAACGTCTGGTGAGGAATGGCAGGAGAGCAAAGTGAGTCTCGACGTTGCCAGGAGAGGAGAAGAAGTGAGCCTAAACTTCGGATTGGTCTTGGTTCACAACCCAGATGGACATGAACACCCCATCGTGAATGGTTGTAGTGTCAACCGTACAGTTTGTCTTGACTGATTAGTTGCACTAGTACATTTATGTATTGAACATGATCCAAGAGAGGAGCAGTTCATTTTATACTGATCGTCGTAAACGAACTTGGCCTCGGTTAATTACTGCGTACTCTTAACCTGTAAGAAATTAAACAGGCATATATGTGTAGTACTTATTACTTTGATTCACATGGGTGAGGCTTAGTGAACTGGGCCAATAGACCCGCTATCTTGGGTAATATTGCTGCATGTAGGATGTGCTGTTAGGATACTTACGGTCACCATGTGCGTTAGTTTGATGATGTCCCCGGGGTGAGTTCATGAAGGATTATTATGCTAAACCCTGCAGGTGGATTAAATTCTGGCATAGTAATAATGTGATGAACGAGCGCTAGCTTTGGTGAAATAATAATAAATTAATTAATTCTTGATTGTCAGTAATCGAATTAATTAATGGACATTATATCTTAAACATGGGAAGATAAATCGAGTAATTATTATTAGAGTCTCAATTGTAAATTGGGCTAGGAATAGGGAGTGCAATAATATTATGTTGGTGGCCCATTTAATATTATTTAATTAATTAAAACAAATGACTTGGTTCACAAGTATTTTAAGTAATTAAGGAGCCCTTCTTCTAATCTCTTAAGGGTCCCTACTGTAACTCTATATATACATCATTAAACTCGTGGGAAGAGAACACATGAATCACAATTACATCGTAATTCACGCCGTCCCATATCTCCCTCTCCCTCTCTCTCTCAGTTCTCATTCGAGCTTTATCTTCTTCTTGTTGTTCCACTGGTACAAGATTAAGAGGTGTGTGAGATATACAGCAGTAGATCTTTGGGTAAACCGAGACGAAACATATTTTGTCGTACAGAACTAACTGGAGGTCCAATCAAGACATGCAGCATACCCAGACGACCGTCTCGACGAGAGCTTTCCAACGCCGCTGAAAATAGCTGCCATTTTATGCCGCATGCGCCCTCATGCGCTGCCGCAAGCTCCCAGGACTGCAACTTATCTTCTTCCATTTTTGCACTCGTTTGATCTAGTTTTTGATCCGATCTTGTTTGTGCAACCCTATGACACAATTTGCAGTGAAATTTTCATTGGTATGTTGTGTACGGCCATCCAGAAGATCAGCTAGATCGCCATAAATTTTAAGCCGTAAGTTCTCTACGCAAACCTTTAGATCCGTTGCACATAGGTTTACGTTTTGCTATTGAATTCATGATTTGTACATAACGAGATCCTCATAGATCCCAACAAGTGGTATCAGAGCACTTAGTTTAACTCGTTGTATACAAGTTCAAATTTTTACGGCTTTATTTGTCAAGATGTGTTCAGATGCAGCCATATATTGGATTATATTCCCATAACTCAGTTTTGCAGGAATTAGTTTAATCCACTATTATTGTAATGCCCCGTTTGTTTGTGAATAATTGAGATTATTAATATTCTTATTGTTATTATTATTATTATTATTATTATTATTATTATTATTATTATTATTGTTGTTGTTGTTGTTGTTATTGTTCTTGTTATTTATTTAATTGCCTAATTGTTATTAATTGTTTATTATTAATACAAGATTATTATGTGTATTATATATGTATATATATATATATCGATATATGTATATATGTTGCCCGGTTTATTTTATCGTCGCGTTTAACTGAGCCTATTATTTTATTTGTCGATTTGTTTTATTTAGCGAATCGTCGCTAGCCGTTTTGAGACCAATTCTTTTCAGCCTTTATGAGATAATTTCGGCCCAATCTCGACCCAATAAACTCTTGTATTATTTTGGCCCAATTGCTAGTTGCTTGAAACCAAGTGATTCTATTGTAAATTGATAAGGATGCAGATGGAATTAGTTCAAATGACCCTCTGTACATAAGAAATTGGGTAAATGACCCTTGACCAAAATGGGTACAATAAAACTTAATAAGATATTATATTAAATATGTAGTTACTAATATGCCCTTTTCAATAATAAGTTTTTCCCACGTTTTCTTCCTCTCTTCTTCTTCTTCTTCTTCAGTTTTTTCTTCTTCATCCGTCCGCTCTCTCTGCTCTCTTCTTCCTTGCGCCCGCGACCTGCTCGCAGCTCTCTCGACCTCCTCTCTCGGAAATCCCATTCTCGCTCTCGCCCTCTTTCGCGCACGATCACCATGAAACTCTCTCTTGCCAACTTAGGTATGAATTTTTTTCGTTTTTTTTTTCGAATGTGATCTTTTATTTAATTTCTTCTTTGTTCTTTACTTTGATTGTGTTATGTGAATTCATGTAATTTTGCTAGTTTTGATGAAATTGAAGATGATAATGGGTGCACTATATGCGTTTGATGAAATTCTTGTAGGATTGATTTAATGAAATGAAGATAGTAAAAGGTGCACTCTATGTGTTTGATGAAATGCTTGATATGCTACTTGTTGTATACATGGAAGCAATGAAGCTATCTTCTTATATTTTACACTAAAACGAATATACACTCGTTATGATGAGATAACAATAGTTAATTCTTTTTAGAATATGATGGAATCCATTAAAAATAACTTAAATTATGACTATAACGAGTAAAATATCGTTATAATGTATGAAATAGCGAAGGTATAGGTGTATTTAATCGACCGAGATGGAAATATAACCATAACGAATATAAATTCGTTATGTTGAAAATCATGATGAATTTACTCTCTTTATGGCTATTTTGATTGAATGGCGTGTTAACGATTCTATATTCGTTATATATGACATTAGGACGATAGTTTGAACTCGTTAGATAAAAATGATGAGTAATGAAGTTGAAGATCATTTACTTGAATGACTAAAGTTGAATCGTTATAGTTGTATTCGATCAAAAAATAACCATAACGAAAATAACAATCGTTAAAGTAGAATCGTTTATTAGTTATGTTGAAAATCATAACCAATGTGTGTGTTATTGACGTATGAATGTTGTACTTCTTAATTTCAAAATATAATAATGTGCATGTGATTGTTTTAATTTATGATTGATATTATAATTTTTAATTTATGACATATGTTGTCTTTTTTCTATGCTTTTAGGAACCGAAATGGAGTATGCTTTTGACATACCTTCTACATGCTCCGGAGTCGTGACCAATAGGTGCGACCTCAAGGTTGTGAATCACGTATTTGAGGAGTTAGATGATGAACATCAAGATCCTTTTTTGGAATCTTGCTTCTGCCCATTAGTGCACATTCCGGAGTTGAAGTTGTCGTCTCAAATTATCCACCACCTTCTTATGAGGACCTTGAAATCATCCAACAACGAAAAAGATGCCGTGTGGTTTAAGTTTGGAGAAAACCAAGCTAGACTCGGGTTACAAGAATTTTCTCTTGTAACCGGATTAAAGATCGTGGATGATCCCGAGTACGAGGTCCCCGAAAGAAGTAGTTCACTTTTGCATCTATTCAAAAAGAAGCGTGGGAAGATAATGAGGAAGGATTTGCTTGAGAAATTTGATAAATTGAAGAAGAAGGAAGATGCAAACTTGAAATACAAATTGGGGCTTATCACGGTCCTCGAGCACGTGATTTTGTCTGCAGAGTGTCGGACTCTCGTATATAAAAAAAATGGTTCCATTTGGTTGAAGATTTGGAGCATTTCAATAGTTATCCTTGGGGAAACTTGTCGTATAGGTACACCGTAAAGTTGTTCAAGCGGAACACTTTCGGTAAAACAAAAAACCCAAAGTCGATAAAATATTCTCTTCACGGATTTCCCCTAGCTATCATGGTATTTTTGATATAAATATATGTTTATGTTCTTTCTTATTTATTTATGTTAGTTGTATTCTTAATTTTGTTTTGTTGTTTGGTAATCAGGTTTGGGCATTTGAGGCACTGCCTGAGTTAGGAAGACAATTTGGTGAACATTTTTCTAATGGCGGACTTCCGAGAATAATGTGTTGGAAAATGGACAAACATTTGCGAAGCGAGCAACTTACTACGTTTTTTAACACTTCGGAGGTAATTTTAGTTATGGATAATTCATCTTATTTATTCTTATAGTTTTGAAAAAACTAATTATTCTACAACAAGGTTCAAGTTCGACGAACGTTACAACCTTCAAGTGATGAAGTTGAAACTTCATACTTGAAGGATTTCGGCATAACTTCAGAGGAACAAGAAAGTGTGTCTGATGATGAGGAAGAAGAAGAAGGAGAAAAAAATGAGGCTGAGGATGAGGATGAGGATGGTGAGGAAGAAGAGGAAGAGGAAGAAGAAAAAAATGATACTATCTCAATCCGATCCACTACAACCCCAAGTTTTGGATGTTGAAAATATTCGAACTATAGTCAGGGAAGTTGTGACGGAAGTTGTGAGGACGAGATGAGAATATTTTCTGAGCGAATGGAGATGAAGATGGAGATGAATATGGAGCGAATGGAGATGAAGATGGGCATGAAGATGAACAAATTTTTTGACCGAATAGAAAAATTAGTTTTTCAAGCAAAAGCTGGTCCATCTACCCGTGCTACCTATGACGGGACAAATGTTGATGAAGATGTTGATCCGGAGATTAATATGCGGGATACGGAGACTGGTCGAACAATAGATGGTGTTGAAGGTACTTTTTTAAAATAAATGCATCATATCAATGTTCTTACTCGATTATTAAAATAAATAGAAGAAGTTATTGTAATATTTTTTACATAAAGATATATTTTAAAACAAATGCAACATGTTATTGAAACACGTATATTTTTTTTTTCTTTCGCAGACACGGTAAAATCACCATCTCCGATGCTCCAGCAAGAAATGGCTGGACTTAATGATGATGCGGGTATGTAAAGTATAATTGTAACTACTACGTAATTTGATTGATGGTGCATTCTTGTAAATAAATGAGTATTGATTGTTTTTTGCTTATTGTAGGTGTTGTGACTTGCCCGTCATCAGCCATTGTTATTCACCAAGAGAGACAACTTGGGACACCGATGGAGATAGAGAAAATTGTTGTAGACGATCAACTTGAGTCTCCTGAGATAGAAAAAATCGTTATAGACGATCCAATTGAGTCTCCTAAGGGGAGAGGGCTCCGGAAGAAAAGACCGGCTGCCGTTCTATGTACTCCGTATAGAAACATTAAAAAAAGGAAAAAAATTACAACTGTGACGGAGTACGACCCTTTTAGCCCAGTGGATCCAGCTAAACTTGAAGATCTCCAAAGCTGGTTGTCGAGCTCCCCTGAAAGGTATGTAATTGTGTTAAATTTAATTGTGGGCTACTTATTGTAATATATAAGGTTGCATGTCTTTGTTTAATGTATTCTTTTTTATGTAGTCTTGGAGTTGAGTTGTCCTCTGGTGGTATAGCAAATAAAGATTTTTTTCATAAACTTGTGAACGATGGATGGCTTTCTAGTGAGGTAAACTATTTACAAAAGTTTATTCTATATTTTACCTTTGAAAAGCGTGATATTCACTAATGTAATCAACATTATACTCTTAGCATGTAGATGAAGCACTTTTTCACATTCGAGAGCGGTCTAAACAATTCCATCTCGTGTTTAGACAAGATTGTGCTGTTTTGGACACGATTTTTGTCTTGTGCGTGAGAAATTTCTTCAAGGATATGTCGAAGACTAAAAGATTTCCGAAGGCCTTGACTAGATACGCCACTGGGGAGATACCCAATAATGCAAAGCCGTGGACTGATTGTGCGAAATTGTATGTTCCTTTCTGCAAAGAGGGCGATGGCCACTGGATCGCACTAGAGATTGATCTATTGCACAGATGCATTTACGTCTATGATAGCGAAACAAGTGTCATGCGGAAGGCACAACTGGAGAAGCAACTTGAGCCCATTCGAGTTGTGGTACCGATGATACTGATGAAGGTGAATGCTAAATACGGTGATGAAAAGTTTGGTTGGAAACGGTTGACATCTCCTAGCCAAAGCAATGGGTACGTATAATATGTATTTTGATCATTAAGTTTTAAGTGTATTATGAAATTTGGTAAAGTAATAGAATTTGTACATTTATGGTGCAGGTTTGATTGTGGGATGTTTACAATCAAGTTTATAGAATTTTTGTATGCTGGGAAGAATGTTGAAGACGTAGATCAATCCCGTATGAGTGCTTGGCGTGAAAAACTAGCTGCTGAGATATTTGGTGCTCATTTTGATCCATAGTTTGTTTTAAACATTTAATATGTAACGAGTTGTATGGATCTTTTGGATAATACATTGTTGTATTATTTTTTCATGTGTTATTTAATGCTATGGTTATTTTTCATGTGTTATTCAATGTAACGGGTGGTCGATTTTTGAAGTTGTATTTTATACGTACTTCCAAATGCAGTAGTTATAATAGTTTTTTATTAAAATGGTTAAAAATATTTCTGTAACGAGAAGTTTTAATTTAATAAATAGCGAAGAGGTTCGATGCCGAGCTCCCGAAAATAAGTCGAGGAACCGATTACAAGGCGTTTGAAAAAGAAAATAAAAAATTCTGTCGAGACCGCGACGTCTGTTGAGACCGCGACGTATGTCGCAGCCGCGACACTGCGACAATATTCTCTGTCCAAATTCTATCATTGTATGCCGCGCCCGTGATGGTCGTCGCGCCCGTGACATGTAGCTATTTCAATATAACGATTATAAAATTGTTTTTTCTATGAAATAACAAATAAATATTCGTTATTTTGCAGAAAAAAAAAACAATCTTGTCGCGACCGCGACGTTGGTCGCGGCCGCGACACTGGGACAATATTCTCTGTCCAGGTTCTGTCATTGTATGTCGCGCCCGCGACGATCGTCGCGACCGTGACATATAGCTATTTCAATATAACTATTATATAATCGTTTTTGGTATGAAATAACGAATATATATTCGTTATTTTGCAAAACAAAAAAAACAATCTTGTCGCGACCGCGACGTGTCAATATTCTCTGTCCAGGTTCTGTCATTGTATGTCGCAGCCGCGACGGTCGTCGCGCCCGTGACATATAGCTATTTCAATATAACGATTATATTATCGTTTTTGGTATGAAATAACGAATATATATTCGTTATTTTGTGAAAAAAAAAAAAACAATCTTGTCGCGACAGCGACACTGGGACAATATTCTCTGTCCAGGTTTTGTCATTGTTTGTCGCGCCCGCGATGGTCGTCGCGCCCGCGACGACCTGCCAACTGATCTGTAATCGTCTGTGTCGCGCCCGCGACAACCGTCGAGGCCGCGATGACCTGGACACTGGGTCTGTCATTTGTTATTTTGAAAAAAAAAACTTCATTCGTTATGAGTGTTTCGACGGTCTAGAACCTTCAAACTATCGTTCCAGTGACTCATAACATGAATATACATGAGTTATCAAGTATTTCGATCGAAAAAACTATAAATAAAGCTCATTTTGGTCGAAAAGTATCTATAAAGACTGTCTATTCGTTATAAAGAATGTAAAGTCGTTATGGTTGTTTTTCGGCCAATTCTACCTTATACGAGACCTTAATTCGTCGTATAACACATTATGAAGATATTAAACTCGTTATAGGTCTAATTTTTGTCTTTTTTTCATGTCAAACAAAGAATTTGCAAAGATTTTAAGTTAAAATAGTGAATTTACAAAGGATGTAGAAATCATATTTTTCGAAAAAATCGACCTTAAACGATCGTTATACCTATAATGCAAATCATAGCCAAAACATCACAATACCTATAATGTGAATCATATCAATCATATCAAGCTCAAAGCCACAAACGAAAGACAAACCAAATCAAATGTCGAATCCAAAAGACAATCTAAATCCATAAGAAAATACAAATCCAAAAAAGACAAACCACATCCATAAGTCAAACAAAATCCAAAAGATAAAACTGATAATTATGAAGTCTTGCATAAAAGTCTTTGCCTAAAAACAACGCACTGTCACTGTTCACCCGGTGCATCCGATGGTTGAGGTGGAGGTGGAGGGTAGGGTAGACTGGTGCCTGAACTCTTGCGAACGTCCCATTGCTAGAATTGGTCGTCCCATTGTTTCCACTGATCAAATTGTCGAGACTCCCATTGGGCCCATCGTTCATTGTGTTGTGCCGATTCTTTACTATTGCCCTCGATGTACGTACGCATCATGGCATTGTGCTCCACCCAACGCCTATCATTATCCTCAACCCAAGTATCGAGCCTCTTGTTGTGCTCCACCCAACGCCTATCATTATCCTCAACCCAAGTATCGAACCTCTTGTCGTGCTCCTCCCAATGCCTATCATTATTCTCGATGAATGTATCGAACTAAGTGGGGGCTTGTTGAGATCGCGCATCCGGAGCGCCCACGTCAACTGTCGGAGGGAGGAAATAGTTCGCCGGGTTGGCCTGTTCTTCTTCGTTCTCCGCCTCGTCCCCCGCCTCGTCCTCGGAATGAAATTGTGTCTGCGAGGAACCACCTTCTCTGGATGATTTTTTCAATTCCCTCAAATATGCCTTGTAGCAAGGACGACTTTTATAATCAATGATCGTGGCGCTGTCCTTAGTGAGATAGGCTTGGGTCAAATCCCACAACCCGATCTTCTTTGGTTGAAGCGGCACTTCATCAATTTGAATATTGAAGTGCTTAGCGAGCCCGATGACGATATTGGCCAATCTCAGAGGGCGCGCGACGAAGACTTTCGTGCACCGGAGTGTCTCTATAATGAATGCAGTCATGCAAATGGGCTTCTTTGCAGTCATTGCCCACAAGAAATAAACTTCTTGTTCGCTAACCTTATTGGAATCTTTCTTGCCAAAAACGTTGTAGCATAAAAATTTATGTACCACCGCAATGGCCACATCTTTGATTAGCCCATTCTATGGGCCCTTTACTTTTAATTTATCGCATGGAGAGAGAACGGACCAAGACTTGTCCACCTCAAAATCACCGGGTACTTTGCGAGACCCCGTCGTGCGGAAACCAAATACCTCATGCATCACCTTGTTATCAACTTTGTATTCATTACCTTTCATCCGGAAAGTGAAATACTTGTCGTTTTCGTGTGGTACAAATGTGGTAAAGAATTCAACCGCTAGTTCCACGCATGCCACATTGTCCATGGCTTCGTACTTTTCAAGATTGAGGGCCTTCAAGTATTTCCTCACGTCATCCGAGATTTTTAGCGAGTCTAACTCCCAATCAAGTGTCCTTGGGATCCGGCATTTCATTTTCATGAGGCGTTTGTATGAGTGCACCTCATCTTGAGAGAAAACTGGGAATGGAATGTCGTGTCTATGAGCCAAAGTTTGAGTTTCGGCATTCGAGTGTGAGTTGCTATTGTTTGAGTCCGGTGAAGAAGGTGGGGTTGGGGTTGGGGTTGCTATAATTGCTTTTATCTTGCCTCTGGAGGGAGCTTTGGCGGGAGCTTTTGATGACGAAGCCTTTCCCATGATCGGTATGGAATACTCACGAATGAAGTAAGAAGATGCAAACAATATAGCCCTCTTGCCTAGTTGTGTCAATTTGTCGAACACGTTGTGTGCGAAATGATGTGTTTGCAAATTGTGAAAAAAGAAAATAGTTAGATTCCTCAAACCACAAACAATCAATGGTTGTAACTATATACTCTTCAAACAATTAGCATGACCTTACCGTGCGTTGAAGCCGAGAGGACGATGTTTGTCGGAATGGGCTTTTGACAAAAAGGGTGAGATTGTGACCTTGCCGGAATATAAGTCGCCAGAAAGAGTGTCCTAGCCGGTCAGAATAGTTGGCCGGAGATGGTGTTGTCGCCGGTCGGAACTTGTTGATGAAAGGAACGAAATCGATTGGAGGGTTTTTTTTTTATTATCGCGCGGCTTTTTTTTTTTTGAAATGGGTGGAATGAGTAGGAAAAAACTTGGAAACCAAGTTTTAAAAGGCCACCTCCAGGACGTAGCGGGCGCGACACCAAAAATGGTGCCACAGCCCCGCGCGACGTCCAGTCACGGCCGCGACAGGTAGGCTGTCGCGGCCTGTTATTTTTTTTTTATTTTCTGTTTTTTTTTTTTGCTTTTGTATAAAATCAATGAAATGTTACCCGCTTTAATTCCGGGATATCGACTTAGAACTCCTTCGTTTTACATGATCTAACATTTTTTAAAAAAAAAACATTATGAAGATATTAAACTCCTTCGTCGTATAACACACTATGAAGATATTAAACTCGTTCTCGGTCTAATTAAAGTCAAATCAGTACATTCTCGGTCAATTATAATGTAATCAAAGTCGAATTAATCTAATTAAAGTCAAATTAGTCCAATTAAAATCAAATTAGTACAATCAAATTAATCTAATTAATAATCGAACTCGAATTAATGTGATTAAAGTCAAATTAGTACAATCTCGGTCAATTATAATGTAATCAAACTCGAATTAATGTAATTAAAGTCAAATTAGACCAATAAAAGTCAAATTAATATAATGAAGTCAAATTAGTACAATCTCGTTCAATTATAATGTAATCAAACTCGAATTAATGTGATTAAAGTCAAATTAGTACAATCTCCATCAATTATAATGTAATCGAACTCGAAATAATGTGAATAAAGTCAAATTAGACCAATTGAAGTCAAATTAATATAATTGAAGTCAAATTAGTACAATCTCTGTCAATTATAATGTAATCGAACTCGATTTAATGTGATTAAAGTCAAATTAGTACAATATCGGTCAATTATAATGTAATCAAACTCGAATTAATGTAATTAAAGTCAAATTAGACCAATTGAAGTCAAATTAATATAATTGAAGTCAAATTAGTACAATCTCTGTCAATTATAATGTAATCGAACTCGATTTAATGTGATTAAAGTCAAATTAGTACAATCTCGATCAATTATAATGTAATCAAACTCACATTAATGTAATTAAAGTCAAATTAGACCAATAGAAGTCAAATTAATATAATTGAAGTCAAATTAGTACAATCTCGTTCAATTATAATGTATTCGAACTCGAATTAATGTGATTAAAGTCAAATTAGTACAATCTCTGTCAATTGTAATGTAATCGAACTCGAATTAATGTGATTAAAGTCAAATTAGACCAATTGAAGTAAAATTAATATAATTGAAGTCAAATTAGTACAAGCTCTGTCAATTATAATGTAATCAAACTCGATCTAATGTGATTAAAGTCAAATTAGTACAATCTCGGTCAATTATAATGTAATCAAACTCGAATTAATGTAATTAAAGTCAAATTAGACCAATAGAAGTCAAATTAATATAATTGAAGTCAAATTAGTACAATCTCGTTCAATTATAATGTAATCGAACTCGATTTAATGTGATTAAAGTCAAATTAGTACAATCTCCGTCAATTATAATGTAATCGAACTCGAATTAATGTGATTAAAGTCAAATTAGACCAATTGAAGTAAAATTAATATAATTGAAGTCAAATTAGTACAATCACTGTCAATTATAATGTAATCGAACTTGATTTAATGTGATTAAAGTCAAATTAGTACAATCTCGGTCAATTATAATGTAATCAAACTCGAATTAATGGAATTAAAGTCAAATTAGACGAATAGAAGTCAAATTAATATAATTCAAGTCAAATTAGTACAATCTCGTTCAATTATAATGTAATCGAACTCGAATTAATGTGATTAAAGTCAAATTAGTACAATCTCCGTCAATTATAATGTAATCGAACTCGAATTAATGTGATTAAAGTCAAATTAGACTAATTGAAGTCAAATTAATATAATTGAAGTCAAATAGACTAATTGAAGTCAAATTAGTATAATTGAAGTCAAATTGGTACAATCTCTGTCAATTATAATGTAATCGAACTCGATTTAATGTGATTAATGTCAAATTAGTACAATCTCGGTCAATTATAATGTTAATGTAATTAAAGTCAAATTAGACCAATAGAAGTCAAATTACTATAATTGAAGTCAAATTAGTACAATCTCGTTCAATTATAATGTAATCAAACTCGAATTAATGTGATTAAAGTCAATTTAGTACAATCTCCGTTAATTATAATGTAATCGAACTCGAATTAATGTGACTAAAGTCAAATTAGACCAATTGAAGTCAAATTAATATAATTGAAGTCAAATTAGTACAACCTCTGTCTATTATAATGTAATCGAATTCGATTTAATGTGATTAAAGTCAAATTAGTACAATCTCGGTCAATTATAATGTAATCAAACTCGAATTAATGTAATTAAAGTCAAATTAGACCAATTGAAGTCAAATTAATATAATTGAAGTCAAATTAGTACGATCTCGTTCAATAATAATGTAATCGAACTCGAATTAGTCCAATTAAAGTCAAATTAGTACAATCTCGATCTATTATAATGTAATCGAACTCGAATTAATCTAATTAACGTCAAATTAGACCAATTGAAATCAAATTAGTACAATCTCGGTCAATTATAATATAATCGAACTCGAATTAATCTAATTAAAGTCAAATTAGTCAAATTAGTATAATTGAAGTCAATTATAATGTAATCGAACTCGAATTAGTCCAATTAAAGTCAAATTAGTACAATATCCGTCAATTATAATGTAATCGAACTCAAAATAATGTAATTGAATTAATTTAATTGAACTCGAATTAATGTGATTAAAGTCAAATTAGACCAATTGAAGTCAAATTATTATAATTCAAGTCAAATTAGTACAATCTCGTTCAATTATAATGTAATCAAATTCAAATTAATGTAATTAAAGTCAATTTAGACCAATTGAAGTTAAATTAATATAATTGAAGTAAAATTAGTGCAATCTCGGTCAGTTATAATAGAATCGAACTCGAATTAATCCAATTGAAGTCAAATTAGTACAATCTCGATCAATTATAATATAATCGAACTCGAATTAATCCAATTGAAGTCAAATTAGTACAATCTCGGTCAATTATAATGTAATCGAACTCGAATTAATATAATTAAAGTTAAATTAGACCAATTGAATTCAAATTAATCTAACTAAAGTCAAATTAGTACCTATATACTATATAATATATACTATAGACTACATATGTCGAATTAATATATGTCATATAAACTTTATACTATATGTTAAAAACTATATAATACATAATATATACTATATAATATATACTATAGACTATAAAACTATATACTACATAATATATAGGATCTAACAACTTAAAACTATTGATCCAATGACATGTAACATGAATATACATGCGTTATCAAGTAAATCGATTGAAAAAACAATAAAGAAAGCTCGAATTAGTCGAAAAACAACTATAACGAATGTACATTCGTTATAACATAGAAATAACGACTGTACATTCATTATAGTTGTTTTTCGACCAAATCCACCTTTAACGAACGTGCATTCGTCATATAATACATTATATTGATAATAAACTCCTAATAGGTATAATTTTAGTCATTTTTCAAGTTAAAATAATGAATTTTGAAATATTTTACATCATATTTCCATTTTTTTTAAAAGAAAAAACAACAAGTGTTGTTTGAAGAAAATAGTTCCGTGATGAAGGTTTCGACGATCTAACAATTTCAAACTATTGATCTAATGACATGTAACATGAATATACATGCGTTATCAAGTAAATCGATCGAAAAAACCATAAAGAAAGCTCGTTTTAGTCGAAAAACAACTATAACGAATGTATATTCTGTTGGAGTAGTATACCCGGCGTTCCAATCAGATTGGACGTATTCTACTTGTAAATACAATCTATTAGAATTATATTAAATAATAAGGCATTACTTTATTTTAAGAGTAAGCATTTATCATATATTTGCACTTAAGATAAAATCCCTAGATCACTTATAGCTATAAGATATGGTTGCGCATAGAGATAGTGATCATGGAACATATCTTGAAAGCTGTGATCTTAAATATAGTTCCAAGTCGTTGGATGTTTCGAGATGGGATATCGAATAAATCCGGAAAAGACTTGCACATAGTATGTATGCTTATTGGATAAGAATGTTGCATTCCATCAACATTAGCGTGAGACGCAAATACATGTATGTGGGTGCTTGTTAGAGAACAAGTTCACTGAACATGACCGTATGAAAATTCTTAATGAAAGTTTATCATGTCGAATAAGAATTTTCATGTTACAATAGTACATGATTAATCCTTAGACTTGAGGCACGATGGTAACTTTGTGCATATTATATTTTACTTTGATTTATCCTTTTGATTGCTAGCACAATCGTATAAAGGGATATTTTGGG
Organism: Striga hermonthica; assembly: GCA_902706635.1. Lineage (NCBI taxonomy): Eukaryota > Viridiplantae > Streptophyta > Magnoliopsida > Lamiales > Orobanchaceae > Striga > Striga hermonthica. The sequence continues at coordinate 1,692,610 of CACSLK010027839.1, read as the reverse complement.
TATTATATTAATATGTTTGGAAGTTTGTCAGTGGTCAACAAAGGATTCGACACTTATGAAGATAAGTGAATTTCCTATGTGTTTCATAGTTAGTAATTCAAAGTCCTTGGCCAAGGCGGGATGAATAGAGATTCATATATGAATTACTAAACTTGAAATGGAATCATAGTTATTAAATCAATTTGGGTTTCGACAAAATTATACCCAAAGATTTAATCGGGAAATTGGATGTCGAAAGGATTATACATGAATGAACTTGTAATCCAAATAGGTTTACTCGCTATTCACTTAATACTAGATTCATGCTACTTGCTAGATGTTCCCATGATATGTGGGTTCTTGAATTAAAGAGTTAATTCAAGAATAAGAGTTAATATGAATAACTCAAATTACAAAGGATTGTAAACCCACTACTAGTATTAATTGTGAACCTAAAAGGTCACACCAATTTTTGAATGAAGGCAAAATTCAAATAGTATTTCTAAAGAGTTAGAATTAATTGACAAATCTAATTTGATTAGATATCAATTAAAGGAATATATTAAATTAATCAATTAGATTGATTAATTAAATTTTGGACATTAATTTAGTAATTAATAGAATTACTAATTAATAGTTGGAATTTAAAATTGGATTTTAAATTTCAAATCCAAATAATAATAAGATTATTAAATAAGGAAATGGAAGAATAGATTAATATAATAAAGTCTTAAAAAATGTTTTCAAGAATTATTATTTTATTATTTATCTTTAATATGATTGA
>CACSLK010027839.1:1672777-1686728 GCA_902706635.1 Striga hermonthica | reverse complement strand
ACTTATCTACATGCAAAACAACAGAACGTGGAACTTATTTAACTAAACATAATTCTCGTTCATCAAGGAATAACAAGTGAAATATCCACTAAAGCAAAGCTTCAGTATATAACACCAACAATTGGGTCTTTAGCACCAATTGTAATGAACACATAAAAACACCGAATTTCGGTCTCAAATGATGTTTATATGGCCAAAACACTCCCACATTAGTTTATATGAGATTTAAAATGTTTTTAGTTGACTTTAATCATTTAATGGTCATGAACTCGACTCACTAATGAGAAAACACTACTAATACACTTCATTTCATTGAATGACACACTTCATCTCATAGAATCATCATATATGACTACTCCAAATTCTACATATATATTTTAACTTTCACTATTTTTGCATCCAAATCACCCGTGAATGATCCACCTCTCGTAGTAGACATGAAGGTTTAGAGGAATCACAATTCTTCAAATAGTACATATTTTAGCCAAAATATTACCGCATCTTCTTCTACGTGATACCTCTTTTTGATCGATTAGTACCTTTATTTTTTAACGAAAATAGATTATTTCAATTTTGGTTAATATTTACAAAAAGTAGTACCAGACATAGAGTAAGATAGTACCAGTTTTATATTGTTGTAGTACCTGATATTGGGTCTTTAGTACTACTTGTAATGAACACATAAAAATACCAAATATCGGTCTCAAATGATGTTTATATGACCCATAATCATTCTCACATTAGTTTATATGAGATTTAAAATATTTTTAATTGAGTTTAATCGTAAAATGGTCATGAACTCAAAACAATAATAAGAAAACACTACTAATACACATAATTTCATTGAGTTAGACAATACCCATTAAATGGTAGTTTAGGACCCAGTATCGCGTAATCAGTACCAATTCCAATGAACATAAATACACATTGAATTTTGGTCTTAAATTATGTTTATATTACTCTAAATCACTTATAAATTAGTTTTATGAGTACTTGAATTTGGTTAATTAAATTTACTCGACAAGTGGTCATGAACTCAATAGAGCTTTAATTTTAAAATTTAAAAATATTTTGATTTTATTTTTAGATAATTTTCATTTTATGTACACAAATTTGTCTTTTAATTTCAATATAAATAAAAATCATCCATTCATATATCCACAACCGCAACTTTCCCTATTTATTGCAATTAAAATCACTTAGACGACACATTCCATATATGAAACTGATAAACATGATGTATCACGCATTAAATTGGTTGATATCCTATCATAGTATTTATTTATTTTCTTTTAAAAAAATAAATTATGTGCTTAATTTTTAACAAATAAATATTTAAAATTTTAATCCTTCTTGACGCACGGGGTTTCACAATAAATAATATAATCTCGCCTTAACGGCCCTTTATATTGAAGTTATATTCATTTTGGTGTTTTAAAATGTTTATAACGCAATTCATCGCATTTTGGCTCTTATACTACGCAACATAATAGAAATTTGTGTTGCGTAAGCTATTAGAGTATAAAATTTTGTTTGTTAGAAATATCGTAAAAAAATTTGTTTGTTAGAAATATCAAACATTTCATTTAATAAAATTGAGTTGTTAATTTAAAAAATTATTTTGATAATCTTATATGACACTAGAATAAGATAATAGTTGAGTACTATGATTAATGAAATGAGGACGGTTTTATTTTGGCATGAAATATCCAAATTTAAATTACATGAATTTCATTTGGTATGGATAGAAGTGTATTTGTTTTTTAAAGTAAAATAAGTGGTATGAATTTTATTTGGTATGAGTATGAAAGTCAAATTTTAGGTTGATTTGTTGTAAAATCAAGGTGATATAATTATCAATTTAGCATATTCCTACAATTACTTGTGATAAGATATTAATTATAATTTTATAAATAGCCCCGATATATAATTTTCGAATGTCCTGAGCCTAAGTGGCAGACTCATATGTTTCAGAAGTTTATTTGACATAATTATATGCTTTGTATCGACAAATATACATATTCGGTTTTAGGCTTGAGAATTACCATAAACTATTTTAGTTTTTTTTTTTTCTCAAGTTACCATATATTACTCTTACTCTTTCTTATTTAATTTATATAATAATTGTTATAATAAAGATGTATTCTTTTTATTTTTAAATCTTTATAATTTTTTATTTTTATATGTTATATCTCAAAATAATCATATTCTAATGATCTTCGATTTGACATCCATATTGCATATATAAAATAAAAAATAATTACATCTATCATTATAAATAAAACTATATTTATTAAAAAAAATAATTTCAACAATATGAATACAACCTAAATTATTTTAAAACAAATATAATAAGAATCTAATTTAGTAATACACCATAAAATAATAATTTTAATGCATTTTAGCACAGATTTTAAATAAAATAAGAAAATTAATTGCAAAAATACGGACCCCATTTTTGAATTATTTATTACTTTGTTGGATATTCATAATTTTTATAATTTTAAAATATAAAAATAAATTATTTTAGTTTTTCTATTGTACAAATATTAATATATTTACGTACTCGTGTACTACACGGGTATCATACTATTTGATATATATTCCTCTTGAAAATTAGATAGATCTTTGAATAAATGTATTTTAATAGAATTAAAAATTGAAAATTTTATTCTAGAAAATTAGTTGATAAATTTGAACAACAAAAATATAGATTTATAGATTTATTATAATATAGATTTATATGAAAAGATTAATAAAATATAATTTTTTTGTTTGGATAATTTATGCAAAAATAAATTTACATTAATCCCCCTTATATATTAATCCAGAACGCGCTGAGCCTACGTGGCTGCTTCTGGTGCTTCGGAATCCTATGTGACAAAATTACATGCTTCGTTATTAGGCTTGGGTAAATTTTAATTTAATTCCAAATCAAAAATAACTAGGTTCGGATTACCATAAATATATTGATTATTTATGGTCATGTTACATGTATTAATTGCATTTTAATATCATTCCTTATTATAACTATAGAATTGTATATATATTTTTAAAGTTAATAACTTTTGTATTTTTTTTATCAGTTTTACATATGTAATATATCAAATTATTCTTCTTTTGATGAGCTTCGATATAACATTCATATTGTATGTATAAAAAAAATTAATTTATATTTATCTTTATAACAATAATATAATTATTTTTAATATTAATTAGAAAAATAAAATTATTTATCAACTAATATATTTATATTTCAAGTAATTATATGATATAAGTTATGAAAACTAATATAATATAACACATGTAAGTTATAAGTAACACATATCATTCTAAAATATAGAGTAATATATTTTTTTTGTAAAACCGTAAACTCGATTTTTATAGTTTTCTTATTAATTTTAAAGTATAAGAATAATTTTTTAACAATCACCTGTGTAATACACGAGTGTTGTACTAGTTAATAATAAATTAAGAAAAATTAGTAGTAGAAGATGATAAAAGGAAAATAATAAAAAATTATATGAAAAGAGAGAGAAAAAATAATAAAAAAATTAACAAAGATTGTAGTAGAAAATAAAGAGAGAGAAACAGTAAAATAATATGTAAAGTTAGGTTGGTAATAGGGTGACGTCATTTGTGTTTTTATTTTGGGTAAACTGCTAAATAAACCTTAACCTTTTTGCGTTTGACAATTTTATCTCAATCTTTCGGTAATTGCAATATAATCTCGACCTCAATTTACTTATTGTAAGTCTAACCTAAAACTGGTTGGACCTTCAAAAAACTGGTCGATTTGAAGGCTGTTCGAACAGATCGGAGTTCATATTTACCGGTTCACTCCAGATCTAGAAGGAGACTCATCACTGATAGCTTACATTGACGTAGAATTTTCGGCTTTGTGCGTGGATATCCATTAAATACATGGAAATTGTCAACTTGCTACGTGGATGACATAAAAACTCATGTCAATGGAAGACTTGGACACAAAATCGATCCACAAATCCCTAAAATCAATCACTCTGCACTCAAATTTGCAGTGAGTATATTGAGGTCGAGATTATATTACAATTACCTAAAGATAGGGATAAAATTGCCAAAGGAAAAAAGATTAAGGTTTATTTAGCAAATAACCCTTTTTTTTTTATTTATTTTAAGAATAGGGAGTTAAGTGGAAGTTGTTTATGAGGGTAAGGAGTGTAGAATAAAAAAATTTGTGTGGGGACTGAGGAGGAAAAGTAAAAGAGATTTATTTATAAGGAAGATTTCCTTTAAAACAATGGGCACACACACCACATAATGCGCCTTTCCATAATAAAATAGCAAAGGGTATGTCTGTAATTTAACAGTAATGGAGGACATTTCTCCTAATATCCACGGACATTTATAGTGGGATTTTGTCCGCATGGCCTCCCCTACAAAAGTTTTTTGTTTAAATGACCCTCTAAGTCAACAGCCATTTTAAAACCTTTTAAAATGTAATAAGAAATGGTATTAAAAACCAAGTTACTATTATACCCCTTCTTAAAGAGTTGTGTTTATTCCATAAATCTCTTTTCTTCTAACTTCTTCAATTTCTATGTTCTTTCTTCTCTCTCGCTCTCTCCGCCTCCCTCCCTATGGCTCTCTTCTCTGTCGCTCTCTCGGCTCTCTCTCTCTCTCACACTCTCTTGGCTCTCTCGTCTCTCTCTCTCTCACCTCTGTATCATGGAACTATCTATTGTGAATGCTGGTAAGAAATATTTTAAGGAATCAATTTTTTTTCATCAGTTATTATTATTATTTTTTTTTTTTGTTAAGGGTATAATGATGTTGAACCCTTTATGTTTAGAACAAGCATGCTATATTTATTAAGGTAGAAGAAGAAAAATGAATTTGTGTGTTATGTGTTAATTGTATAAGAAGGATGATGTTAAAGAAGAATATTTTTTCTTGCAATTTTGTTATTTTGTACTCTATTGTGTTTAAAGAGATGAAAGTTGGGTTAATTGTTTAATATATGTTATGCATAAAATTGAAGTTGATTGTTGAAATGGTTGTAGGATTGAGTTTGTGAATTGGTGCACATAAAGTGTTTGATGAAATGCTTGTAAGGTGAACCCTATGTGTTTGATGAAATGATTGTATGATTGAGTTGATTAATTGAAAATAATGAGACTTATATGTTTGTAATATAATATATAACAATTGTGTATTCATTATAAGTTTTTTGGAAACGACTATATTATCGTAAATGAAATAGAAGGCTTGGGTTGTATATTTTGGGCCATTTGGAGACCTTAAATGCTGAGCCACACTAAATTGTGCAATCTTGTTGTCAACAATGAGATGATGTTTGAAAATACTTCATATAATAAATTGTATTATTTGCTTTATATAATGCCTCTGCAATTGTTTCAACTTGTCAACAATGGAACACTGACATATGCAGTTACTGAGTTCTCTATGCCTAGAAACTTAGTCAATATAGAAAGAATGACAGTAATTTATGTGTCAAGAAAGAACTAATTTATGTGACATATACAGTTACTGTGATATGTTCTAGATTTTGCTATAGTAGGAGAGGGAATTTGATATGTTGAAATTTGAAATGTGATGTGTTCTATTTTATGGTGTGTTAAGATCATTGATATCAGCTGCGGACTTTTGTCTCACTTATTATTTATCCTACTTCTGGCTGCATATGAATGTTATTTAGTTCAATATTTAGAGGTTCCAATCATAATCCTTCTGTGTGCATGGAGTTCCTCAAAAGAAAGAAAGAAGCTTACATACTTTCCATAATTCATTTTTTTTTTTGGTCATGCATATATTCATGTATTTATTATCTGTATTCTGTAATTTAATCTTGGTAGGAAGTAGCTGAACATTGTGTCATTGCCTCATCGACATTCAACTACTATGTCAACTTGATAAGAAAATAGAAAATCTAAAATGTAAAGAAGTAATGGAAAATATACCTTCTAGAGCAGCCATATCAATGTGTTATAATTTTCAGTTTCAACAATGCGTTATTATTATATATGCATAAGACCAATAAAAATAGCATTGTCTTTCTTAATTTTTTTAGGAACCCAAAAGGAATATGCGTTTGATATTCCTTGGAAATTGAAAGCAACCGTGACGAATCGGTGCAACATGAAAGTTGTCAATGACGTATTTCACAACCTAGACGATACACATAAAGATCTATTTGTAGAGTCTTGCTTCCGACCGCTAGTAAATATTCCGGAGCTCAAATTATCGTCCCAAATAGTCCACCAAGTAGTTCTTAGGACATTGAAAGCATCCGAAGATGAGAAAGACGCCGTGTGGTTTAGATTTGGATAGAAGGAGTGTAGATTCGGGTTACAAGAGTTTTCTCTTGTAACCGGATTGAAGATTGTGGCTTTGGATGAGAATTCTTACGACGTCCCCAAAACGAATAGTTCGCTTTTGCAACTATTCAAGGATAAGCGGGGGGCTATAAAACGCAATGACTTGCTCGTTGAATTTCATAATCTTATCGAGGATAAAGACCAGGAGTTAAAGTTCAAATTGGGGCTTGTGACTGTCTTGGAGCATGTTCTTTTGTCTTCAGAGGTCGAGACTCTTGTAGACGAAAGATGGTTTCATTTGGTGGAAGATTTAGAAAAATTCAATAATTTTCCTTGGGGAAACTTATCGTACGAGCAGACTGTAAAAGTGTTCAAGCGGTCCTCTTTGGGGAACGGACCAAAATCAAAGTCGTTAGCGTATAGTTTGCATGGATTTCCCATGGCAATCATGGTACTTTTCACTTAAACATATATTTATGTTTTTTTTTATTATTTATTTGTGTTACTTGTATTCATAATTATGTTCTCTTGTTTGCTAAGCAGATTTGGGCATTTGAGGCGCTACCTAATTTCGAAAGAGAATTTGCTGAAAAAAGAGTTGGTAATCTATATCCGAAAATGTATTGTTGGAAAATGGATAAACAGTTGCGAGCCGAGACGCTTCAGTCTTTTTGAGAGGGTGGAAGTAAGTTTGGTTATAGAGTATTCTTTTTATTTATTGTTATACTCTTAAAATTTTAATTGAAATTTTATTACAATCAGGTTGAAGTTCGACGAACGTTGGAACCCTCTTCCTCTGAAGTGGACACATCATTTTTCAATGAAATGGGAATAACTTCCTGGACAGAAGCTAGTGTCTGTCAACTTGAGGAAGAAGAAGGCAGTGCATCCAAAGCTGAGGAAGAAGAAGAAGAAGAAGAAGAAGCTGAAGAAGAAGAAGAAGCTGAAGAAGAAGAAGAAGAAGCTGAAGAAGAAGAAGAAGCTGAAGAAGAAGAAGAAGAAGCTGAAGAAGAAGAAGAAGAAGCTGAAGAAGAAGAAGAAGAAGAAGAAGAAGAAGAAGAAGAAGAAGAAGAAGAAGAAGAAGAAGAAGAAGAAGAAGAAGAAGAAGAAGAAGAAGAAGAAGAAGAAGAAGAATGAAGAACGTGTTTTTTGAAGCAAAAGATAAACCATCTACCCGAGGTACTTATGATGGGACATATGATGAGCCGAATGATGAGTTAGAGCAAAATGTGCGGGATACGGAGACCGTTGACCCAGGTAATTTTTTTTATATATATATCAGTGCATTATTTAATATTATTACTCCATCATTTTAATATTTTTTGTAGTAAAAAAATTATTTTAAAAGAAATGCAAATCATGTTATTGAAGTATTTAATTATTTTTCTACTTCGCAGACACGATGAAATCATCATCTCCGATGCCCGAACAAGAAATGGCTGGACTTCATGATGATGCGGGTATGTAAAGTATAATTGTAACAATTATGTAATATGACGGTGGATTCTTGTAAATAAAACAATATTGATTGTACAATCGCTTATTGTAGGTTTTGTGAGCCACCCGTCATCATCCATTGTTGTGTACGAAGAGAGACAACTACCGCCGACAATAATTGAGATGGAGAACACTGTTGAAGACGATACGGCGGCAGCAATTGAGTTGGAGAATACCGATGAAGATGATCCACCTAAGTCTCCTAAGGGGAGAGGGCACCGGAAGAAAAGAAAGGCCGCCGTTCTACGTACTCCGTGGAGGAATATTGAAAAGAGAAAAAAATTTACAACTGTGACGGAGTACGACCCTCATAGGCCAGTGGATCCAGCTAAATTTGAAGATCTCCAAACGTGGTTGATGAATTCCCCTGAAAGGTATGTAATTGTGTTAAGTTAATTGTGGGTTACTTACTGTAATATATATGCTTTGTATGTCTTTGTTTAATTTATAAATTTCTTATGTAGTGCTGAAGTTGAGTTGTCCTGTGGTGGTGTAGCATGAAAAAAGTTTTTCGATGATCTTGTGAACGATGGTTGGCTCAGTAGTGAGGTAAACTATTTAAAAAAAAATATTCAATATTTACCTTTTGAAAAACATGATATTAAGTAATCTAATAAACATTATGCTCTTATGATAGCATATAGATGAAGCGCTTTTTCACATTCGAGAGCGTGCCAAACAGTACACTCTCTTGTTTAGACAAGACTGTGTTGTATTGGACACGATTTTCGTGTTATACTTGAGAAACCACTTCAAGAAGATGTCGAAGAAAAAAAAAGATGTGGTAGATTTTCCGAATGCCTTGATTAGATACGCCTCAGGGGATCTACCAAATAATGCAAAGCCGTTGAATGATTGTACGAAATTGTTTGTTCCTTTCTGCGACGAGGGCCATACCCACTGGGTCGCATTGGAGATTGATCTAGCTGAAAGATGCATTTACGTCCATGATAGTTCAAGAACTCACATACGGAATGCACAACTGCAAAGGGAACTGGAGCCCATTCGAGTTATGTTACCGATGCTATTGAGGACGGTGAATGCTAACTACAGTCTGAAATTGTTTGATTGGAAACGGTTGAAATCTCCTGAACAAAGCAATGGGTACGTATAATATACATTGTGATCATATTAAGTTTTTAAGTTATGAAATTTGGCCAACTAATAGAATTTGTACATTTATATTGTTGCAGGTTTGATTGTGGGATGTTTACAATCAAGTTTATCGAGTTTTTGCATGCGGGGAAGAATATTCAAGACGTAGATCAGTCTATGATTAGTAATTGGCGTGTAAAACTAGCGGCTGAAATATTTGGTGCTCATTTTGATCCGTAGTTTGTTGTAAACATTTGGGCGTTGTTCATTTTTGAAGGATAATAAATTTTTGTGGGTTGTTCATTTTTTATGTACATGCCAATGCAGTGGTTAGAAAACAATTTTGTCAAAACGGTTAAAAATATAAAGTTTATCAAAAATTTTAAAAGTATTACTGTAAGGGTCAGTTTGGTTGGCATTATTAGGCTTGATATCCTCTTGGTTGTTTAGCAATCAACACGTTTAATGTGTTTGGTTGCTATGTCAGAGCCTGTGAAAATGGAGAAGGGCCCGCATATTTTTCCTTCTAATTGGTATTACGGTATCCCATACTTGAGGCCAGATGCCATATCCTTATTTTATCTTAAAACTGAAATTACGCAAATACCCTGATATATAATGAAAAATTCTGACGAAATGAGTGTACAGTACTCATTTCTTTCTCGTCAATTTTCTTTGGGGGAAAAAACCCTAGTTTCATGGCAGATCTCCACAATTGGCCGTAAGTGCTGGTGAAGGAAAATTAATCCGAGATTACTAAGCGCAAGGCAGCTCATCGTGATTCACCATGAGAAATTGAGAGAGGCGCAGATAAAGAAATACATGTGCAATATGAAGATACTTTCAATTGTAATTAGGTCCCCGCATGCCGTTCATCGAAGGCGGTAATCCGGCTTCGTCCTTTATCAATGGTAGAGCCACCCCTCGGAGATCCTGTTGGAGTTTCTCTACTCAGGCAACTATGAAGATGCTTCCTGCTAGAAGATTTTGAAGAAGGTGGACATCTCTTATGTTCTCTCTCTTTCTCTTTTGTGAGCGTGTGTTTTATGTCATGTCTTCTTGTTTTGTTATTGGTTTTTATGTAGGTATATGTTTATATGGATATATATATGTATAACTTGATAAATAAGTTGATGGATATTATGGATTGTAGCATAATTGTTCTTCATCTACTGAATTATTTGTCTGCAAGCTTCAATGTTTCTAGTTAGTCCGATAACAAGCATTTTCTCTTCAAAGTAATTCATAAAGATTTTAACTTTTTGGTGAATATTGGTTGTATGTGAAGATGGGATTTGGAAGGATCTAGATTCTGAGCCAGAGCCCGATTGTGAAAATGAGGAGATGGAGGATTTGGAAGCACTACCAGTGGGTGACATGGTTAGGGTTTCTGTTAAGAGGAGAGGGAAGCGGAGTCATTTCACGTCATGTGGGTGCGATGGTCTTCATATCAACTGGTAAGCCTTCTTTATTTGGATGTCTTAATGCTTCTGAATGGTTATTGGTTTTGCTAGCTTTGTATTCCCTTTTAGAGGAAATTCTTTGCAGCTAGGATTTGACTTCAGACTCATCAGTGATTTGTATTATTTGCGATTCTTTTTGTTCATTTTCTGGATATTGTAGAGTTTTTAACCTTGTTCTGTTCTTATTTTATTAGTTCTTGACAATTTCTCTTTTTGTGCCTTGATTTCGTTCTTGATTTTGTTAGTTCTTGGCAATTTTGCTACTAGTGCCTTCATTTTGTTCTTTTCTTTTTGTTAGTTCTTTGTTTGTTTAAACGTCTTAGATGAAAGTTGATCGAAGATGTTTCCAAAAGCACATGGATTTTTTATTTTTTTTTAATTATTATTTAGATTTGCATATCGATTATTGGGTTAGGATCCTTTTGAGGATTTGAGTCATCACCTGCTATTAGTTTTTAAGATTTTTTTTTTAATGTTTATCCATTTGTGCATAAATAAGTTACATTTTCATATTGTTCTTTAACAGGTTGTTGTTGCTTAACAGAATTCTTGGCTCGCTTGTATTAGTTAATGGTTTGTCCCAATGAAACTTAAAACTTTCAATCTATTTCCTTTTGTTTCCGTTGGGACGTTTAATTACATAGTTAGTTGTGATCTCCCTTTTTAATTATTCTTTTTCCTAATGTATGAACTTGAATTTTGTGATTAAATCTTATCTTACTAAAAAATAGTGGTAGAGGATCTTATAATCCTGATGTGTAATCCTATTTCTTTGACTCATGAATTTTTATTAATTTATCACGTCATGACTTATCACTTATGTCATGTTATTTTGAGATACTTGAATGATGGTTTTGAGCCTTTTTTTTTTTTTGGTCATGTTTCATGTGTTTGAGGCTGTGCATGGAGTTAGTGCGGCTTGAATAAGGAAGGTGATGGCTAGTTAGTGATGCTCGTTGGGATTGTGATGGTGGTCAGAGTAAAAAATGTTGGTGATGTTCGTTGTGATTGTGATTGTGTGTAAATGAATGATTTTTCGTTGGGATTGTGATGGTGGTCAGAGTAAAAAAATTTGGTGATGTTCGTTGTGATTGTGATTGTGATTGTGTGTAAATGAATGATTTTTTTGAACTTTTTGCTTTTGTTCCGACTTATTTGAGAGCCCTTCCTCAAATTTTTACTGTGCAATTTTTGTTGTGATCATAATTAGTACAAATGAATGATTTTTTTCTTAAACTTTTTTCATTGTTTTGGCTAATTCGAGAGCCCTTTTTTCAAACTTTTACAGTGCAATTTTCATTGATTTTGAAGACAACTTTTAGTTTTGTTGGTTCAAAAGTTCTTGTTGGGTGCATCGAAGAACATTGCTTGTGCTTAAGAAAAATGTAAGTAACTTGAAAATGATTTGTTTTTTTGAAGAAAATTAAGTTGCATGTGGTGGTGTATGATCCTTCAATATCGTGGTGATAAATCTTGATGAATGAGATGTAGTTTTGATTTCCATTCTTGGTATAATGTTAAACATATTTAGTTTTATTTAGTTTAATGATTTTGAAATTTTTCATGTGGATGTTAATAAGACAATGTTGTTTGTAAATGGGCTGTATGATTTTGAAATTAAGGTATATAAATTTTATTTACGTGTAGAATTTGGAGTTACTGGTAAAGTATATTTTTTGTAAGTAAAGAAAGAGGGAGAGGTGAAAAATTAAGTTTTAGTAAAAGCAATATAGTTGGAATTAATAATTAAATTATATATTTTTTTAAGTAAAGTAAGAGGGAGAGATGAAAAATGAAGTTTTGTAAGAGGGGTATTGTTGGAAAGATAAGTTAGTAACATTTCAATGAAGGACAAAACAAACAACTTAATGAGTTAATACGTGAGTTATTACAATCTGACAAAAGAAACCAAACATTAGAAAGAGATGGATTAATGTTGGTGGATATAAAAAGATTATCAATTGAGATAGTATCAAGCTCAATCAATAATGGCAACCAAACTGACCCTAACTATATAATATCAAAATGGTCTTTTAATGAAGAACTGATTAAAAATTGAGCCTATTTAAAAAAAAAAAATCGAGCAACTTATTAAAATGAATTTGGCAAATAACAATTGTACAATCGTTCTTTCATAATACATAACAATTATACAATCGTTATTTCACAAAATACAAAAGTCGCGGCCGGTGACAACTATCGCGTGCGCGAGAATCATTTCACAGTGTCACGGCACCGACGACTGTCGCGCCGGTGACGAATCCGTTAAATAAAACAAAGGTTGTTTAATCGTTCTTTCGTTTGAAGTAACGGTTCAACAATCGTGATAGTACATAAGGGAAGGGTCGCGGCCGCGACAGTTGTCGCGACCGTGACGACAGAATATGCCCCTCTGTCCATTTATTTAAACGCCAGTGTCGCTGGCGCGACGTCTGTCGCGGTCGCGACAAGTCCGTTTATTAAAGAAACGAACATTGAATCGTTATTTTGTTTCAAGTAACGGTTCAACAATCGTGATAGTTAAAAAATTAAGTGTTGCGTCCGCAACACATGTCGCGGCCGTGAAGATGCAATAAGCCCCTCTGTACACTTTTTTATTTGGCAGTGTCGCTGGCGCGATGATTGTCGCGGCCGCGACAACTCCGTTTATTGAAGCAACGAAGATTGAATCGTTATGTTGTTTCAAGTAACGGTTCAACAATCGTGGTAGTTCAAAAATTAAATGTCGCGTCCGCGACACATGTCGCCACAGTGACGATGCAATAAGCCCCTCTGTACACTTTTTTAGTTGGCAGTGTCGCCGGCGCGATGGCTGTCGCGGTCCCGACAAGTCCGTCTTTTGAAGGAACGAATAATGAATTGTTGCTTTGTTACATGTAACAGTTCAACAATCGTAATAGTACATAAGGTAAGGGTCGCAGCCGCGACAGTTGTCGCGACCGTGACGACACATTATGCTCCTCTGTCAATTTATTTAAACGCCAGTGTCGCTGGCGCGACGTTTGTCGCGGGCGCGACAAGTCCGTTTATTGAAGAAACGAACAATGAATCGTTGTCTTGTTCCATGTAACGGTTCAACAATCGTGATAGTACATAAGGGAAGGGTCGCGACCGCGATAGTTGTCGCGACCGTGACGACAGAATACCGCCCTCTGTCCATTTAATTAAACGCCAGTGTCGCTGGCGCGACGTTTGTCGCGGGCGCGACAAGTCCGTTTATTGAAGAAACGAACAATGAATCGTTGTTTTGTTCCATGTAACGGTTCAACAATCGTGATAGTTCAACCTTAGAAGATCGTTAGTGTAGCGCCCCGTTCGCTTTCCAGATTTTTTCCGAGATTTATGTGATTATTTATTTGCATTTATATTATCTTTGCCTTCGTTTCTTTATTTATATTGTTCGCTAGTTTATAAATATTATATGCTCGTCCTTACCTCGTTGCATTTATCTCCTATATTGTTAAATTGCTACATGCTTAATTGTGTCTAATTATTATGTGAATTATTTTGTTTTGTGATGATCGAGTATAAATTAGAATTATTTTAGATATTAGATTTATCGTTGGGTAATTTTCGGTT
>CACSLK010027839.1:1655455-1666313 GCA_902706635.1 Striga hermonthica | reverse complement strand
AATGAAATATCATATCTACGGATTTCACTGGGCGTTTCTAGTATGGTGCTACGAGGCAATCCCTGCATTAGGTCGTACATGTGGAAATTGTACCTCGGTGAGACGCCCACTACGGCTGGTTCACTGGTTACTGAATAAAGTTCTTCTTCAAGATACGTTTTTTGACCAACATGTATTATTTGATCCTAAACATTTTTTTATTATTATTGGAATCGTTAGCAAGTGATATCCGAATTTCTTTTTTGTGTCTTAACGATTTCTGATGATTTCTTTATTTTTATGTTCTATTTTTTTAAATTTAGTTGGAGGTGAATGAGACGCTGCCGCTGAATGAGGATGAAATTGGCGTGTTGGACCTCTCGAATTTGATTGTTCCGGGGCCTCGATTTTCACGACGGGCTAACCCGGCCAGTCGCCGTATACAAGACTCGGCACTGCCATCCCCGCCGGCTCTGCAATCTCAAATTGCGGCCGACACTGTGAACCGGGAGGAGGCGAGGCCAACTGGTGGGTCGGCCTTTATTGAGGATATTCGTGCGTGCGAACGGGCTGAAATGGCTAATGTTATAGCCAGAATATCCTCTGAGGTGTCCGCAATCATTCTACGGGAGGTGCCGACTATTATTCGACAAGAGTTGGCCAATCTGACCCACCCCCATCTGGGACAGCCTCCTCCCCAGTCCGAGCCAGCCGTCAACTCAACGAGACAGCGTTCCGCCACCCACTCCTCGACGAGACAGCGTTCCCCCTCCCATGAGAGCAAGCATTCCCCCACCCCCTCCCGTAAGAGACAGCATTACTCCACTCCCATCTCCGAGACAACCGTCCCCAATCCCCCCATCGAGACAGTCGTTGTTGAATCCCCCTCCACCTCCCGTAAGAGACAACGTTCCTCCACTCCCACCTCCGAGACAGCCGCCGCCAACCCCTCCATCTCCGAGACAGCCATCCCCAATCCCCCCCTCGAGACACCTGTCGCTCCCACCTCCACCTCCGAGACACCCCTTCCTGAGACAGTCTTTGCTACCACCTCCAAGACACCCGTCGCTCCGACCTCCACCTCCACCTCCGAGACACCGGTGTTGCAGTCCACTTCTTTTCCGTAGTCCTCGTCTTTGGAGATTAAAGTTGATCGACAAAGACGACCAGGACGTGCTGTTGTAAGTCCATATCGACCCTAGGAGAACAGACGGTATGCCAAAAATAGGGGCGAGTTTGAACAGTTCCTCAAATACAAGAATAAGGAAATGTAAGTACATCCAAAAGATCTTTTATTGTTTATATTTTTGAAAAAAATAACTTTCTATTATATTATTTAATAGGAAGAATGTCGGCATTCCATATGTGGTGGACAAGGAGTAGTTTCAGCAGTTGGTTAATCCAAATGAAATGATGTATGACGAGGTATGTATATGTTTGTCTTGTAATATCTTAACATATAAAAATGAATTGATGGATGATGTTTGGTTTGATTTTATAAAACAGCCGCTGCCAACCCTCCATCTCCGAGACAGCCATCCCCAATCCCCCCTTCGAGACACCCGTCGCTCCCACCTCCACCTCCGAGACACCCCTCCCTGAGACAGTCGTCGCTACCACCTCCAAGACACCCGTCGCTCCGACCTCCACCTCCACCTCCGAGACACCGGTGTTGCAGTCCACTTCTTTTCCGTAGTCCTCGTCTTTGGAGATTTAAGTTGTTCGACAAAGACGACCATGACGTGCTGTTGTAAGTCCATATCGACCCTAGGAGAACTGACGGTATGCCAAAAATAAGGGCGAGTTTGAACGGTTCCTCAAATCCAAGAATAAGAAAATGTAAGTACATTCAAAAGATCTTTTATTGTTTATATTTTTTTAAAAAAATAACTTTCTATTATATTATTAATAGGAGGAATATCGGCATTCCATATGGGGTGGACAAGGAGTGGTTTCAACAGTTGGTTAATCCGAATGAAATGATGTATGACGAGGTATGTATATGTTTGTCTTGTAATATCTTAACATATAAAAATGAATTGACGGATGATGTTTGGTTTGATTTTATAAAACAGAACGTTGATGCATACTTGGAGATTATGCAAAGCAATCCACTCCTTTTGGACTTCCAGCCACGGGAAGATATGTTGGGCACTTATACCATCGTGCCGACTATTTTTTTGTGAGATTATATTAATCCTTTCTCTTTTCCTTGTCATTCTATTTTTATTAATCATTATATTAAAAACATTATTATTTATTCTTTTGTTGTCTTTTATATAGATGATGCTGGATGAATTGGAGAAGGAGATCGATAAGGAGGGAGTGGGCCCGGCTCCGGAGACCCTCCATTCTTTGATTCGCATTGCGAGTGGGGGGTCACCGGTTGGGGGAATCCGTGTCCTTGGAGGGGGATTCAATCTGTAATCTGTAAGTTTTCAATTATTCCGAATAAATTAATATTGTAATCTTTCCTAAAAAATTAGTGAATTTCTCACAACTCAATGCAACAGATTATTGGAGTAGTGAATTTGTCCAACCACCACGTGACTGTCCAGATCTCTTTACTCAATGGGACAATAAGTGTGTTTGACCCTCTATGGCATACGCATTTAGAAAAGGAGAACGAGCACATTCGCGAAAATCGCGTCAAAGGACTCCAAAAAATCCAAAATCTAATTCCAGTGATTGCGACGTATGCGGAAGTAGAGGGAGTGAGCGAAAAGTTCGAATTGGAATTCATGGACCCCATAATTACTGTCTTGCAACATGATAGAATTTATTGTGGTGTATGCTGTGGAGATGGTACGAACATTGCTCACGAGGAACATCCGTTTCAAGAAGCTTAACAAGTAGTTGGCTAAAGCAATGCGGCACAAAATTGCTCTACAAATTTTTCAGTTTAGTACAGAACCAGACACAATTACCACCCCAGTTCTTTAATGATTCATATAATACATTTTTATTATTTGTTTTTTTTTTTTTGCATTTTATTATAATTTTATTGTTTGTTGTATGTATGTGGCATTTCTCATACCTGAAATAAAAGAATTAAACTAAATTAAATTATTAAGGATGAAAGAAATAAAAAATAAACTTTCGAATAGAAGTGCGAAGGTGGTATGCGAGCAATATACGGCAATTCGCATACACCATCTCATAACTGAAAGATGAAAGAAATAAAAAATAAAGTTTCGAATAGAAGTGAAAATGTGGAATGCGAGTAATATGCGGCAATTCGCATACCCCATCGCATAACTGAAATAACTGAAAGATGAAAGAAATAAAAAATAAACTTTCGAATAGAAGTGCGAAGGTGGTATACGAGCAATATGCGGCAATTCGCATACCCCATCGCATAACTGAAATAACTGAAAGATGAAAGAAATAAAAAATAACTTTCGAGTAGAAGAGCGAAGGTGGTATGCGAGCAATATGCGTAAATTCGCATACCCCATCGCATAATTGAAATAACTGAAAGATGAAAAAAATAAAAAATAAATTTTCAAATAGAAGTGTGTAGGTGGTATGCGAGTAATATGCGGAAATCCGCATACCCCATCGCATAACTGAAAGATGAAGGAAATAATAAAAAAACTTTAGAGTAGAAGTGCGAAGGTGGTATGCGAGCAATATGCGAAAATTCGTATACCCCATTGCTTAACTGAAATAACTGAAAGATGAAAGAAATAAAAAATAAACTTTAAAATAGAAGTGCGAAGGTAGTATGCGAGCAATATGCGGAAATTCACATACCCTATCGCATAACTGAAATAACTGAAAGATGAAAGAAATAAAAAATAAACTTTCGATTAGAAGTGCTAAGGTGGTATGCGAGCAATGTGCGTAAATTCGCATACCCTCTCGCATAACTGAAAAATGAAATAAACACGAAAAAAACTTATTATGCACCAACTCTGTGAATAATATGCGACGTTGGTATGTCGCAGAATAATTTTTTCGACTAATAGTCGCAGATTTATTCGCCTAACAAGAATAATTATTTAATGGGCGACGGACCGTGATTGACCGAATCGTACATCGAATCTCCGCATATTCATCGCAGAACAGTCGCATACTTTAACTCATAATTTTCTCAGACATGCTCATACCTGTCGCCTATTTATCGCATAGTTCATCGCATATGTCTTCATACTTTTTGGGGTGAAAAATTTAGCTTTTTATTGAGTGGTGTGAAAAATTTAATATGACTTGGAACTGGTGAAAATAGCTATTTTTTATTCTCAAAATGTGTTAAGGATGATTGACCGGGTAAAAATGTGGTATATTTTGGTAAAAAATGTGTTGAGTATGATTGACTGGGTAATTTTCTCAAATAAGGTCGAGGGGATGTCTTATTTGCAGCATTACAAAATCTCGAGGGGTAGAATGGAAGAACCCTAAACCTAATCAGTGTCCATAAACCCCTGGGTAGCTTCAAGAATCTACAGCTTTACACCACTGGGCAAGCCGGTGAAAGTAGAGCTTTGAAGCTCGGAGAGAAACTGACAAAAAAAAAAAAAATTCCCTTTTCAAGAATTTTTAGCGTACACATACTTCCTATTGTTCCCGACTTCGCAGTTCCCTTTTTCTGTACTCTATCATTTCCCATTTCGCTGTAAAAAAATGCGAGCCTTTTCCCCCTTTTGGCCCCCTTTTAATTTTCTCGAGGGGTCTGTTGTCGGAGTTTTTATCAGGGTTCCTCTGCGTTTGATGACATGTTGTCGGAGTTTTTATCAGGGTTCTTCTAACTAATTTTCCATTTTGTTTTTGAATTTTTCCTCTTCTATTCTGTCACAGAATTTTACAAGTCTTACCACCAAGAGAGTCTTCTAGCTGGGTAGAGGCATATTGTGTACACACAATTCACCTGTCGAGCTTCCCCATTCTTACTCCTCGCAAAACCGTCAAGTTTATTATTATCTCTTCTCTTATACCACTGTGAGTCACAACATGGATGATAATTTTTGGGTGGAGGAATGTAGTGGACAAGCATCTGTTTGTACGAAGAGGAAGAGAAGAATTGGGAAAAAGAAGATTGAGTTCATAGGCTGGGCTTCGAGGCCGTTGATTGAATTTCTTCAAGCTATCGGCAAGGATACAACAGTAGAACATACTCAACGTGAGGTGGAAGCCTTTATCACCGCTTATGTCAACGACAAGCGTCTTGCAAGTGCAGAAAAGAAGAAGAAAATCTTGTGTGACGAAACCCTTTATGCTCTTTTTGGGAGGAAATCCATGCACCGGACCAAGATTTATGAACTGCTGGAAGACCACTTCGCTGAAAATCACGATGAGACAGACGAGGATCTTGACAACTCAGATGAGGAAGACTGTGCAAGAAAATCAGTCTCCAAAAGGAACCTGACTGGTCAGATGAAGGTTTTCAAGGCTCCCAGGAGCTGCTTTGCTGCTGTTGTTCGTGAAAATATCAAACTCGTTTATCTGAAGAGGAGCTTGATTGAGAAACTTCTCAAGGAGCCCGAAAGCTTCGAGTTTAAAATGGTGGGAAGCTTTGTTAGGATGAAATCTGATCCTAATGATATTTATCAGAAGAATCCCTTTCAGCTTCAGCAAGTCGCAGGTAAATCATTGTGCATGATTTCCATATACCGTTCTTATGATTGCTAAATGATGCTATGTAGTTTCCTCATATTACTTTACTTTTTTTTGTTTCACTAAGCCTTAAAAATATCTATTGTATGTTCTTTTCTAGTGAGTAGTAATACATCTTAGTTGAGTAATGAGGAATAGATTCACTTTGAGAGTGAGAAGTTTCTTCAGACATCAGGAAGGGCTAATATATAGAATTTTTTAGTGAAAATATACGAGGTCTAAAAGTGATCGGGGATGCTAGCTGTCTTCTTGATGATTTTATTTAGTTCTGAACTAAACTAGTTTTACTGCAACTTTAGCGTTTTTCGTTTGAAGATCATCTGGTTAGTTGGTGCAGAGACATTTTGTTATAATAAAAGCTAAATGATGTTTTGAGAATGAGCAGAACTGATAATTTTAATCTTTAGAGCATCAATAAAATTTATGCTGCCTTTTCATTTAGTGATTAATATTGCTGTAAAAGTGCCGATACTAGTTGTGTTGATGCCTTTGCTATAATCAAATTATTTTAAGATGCTGAAGATTTCAGTATTGATGTGAAAGCATTTAGGTTTTTTTTTCTGACTAACAATATTTAAAGAACTAAGGAAGACTTACTTCCTCAGTTTTCCCTTGCCTTTTGTTGCTTTCATGATTTTAGATTACATTTCCATTTATGTTGGTAATTGCATCTTTCAACTGGTTTCATTATCAGGTGTAGAAAAGGTTCCTGGTGCTGGTGATGCTGTTTCTGAAATTCGCCTGAAAGTTTCCAATTTTTTTAAGGAAATCCCAATTTCCATGCTGTCAGATGAAAACTTTTCAGAGGTTATTATCCATCTAAACCCCAAACATTCTAGAGGTGATATAGCCAGATTGGGCAAGGCTTTTTGAAGCACTGATGATAGATTTGATGGTCACAGCACTCACTCTCTTCTATAAAGAAGTTGTTTTTCTGTGTTTGATTAATATGGCCGAACTTAATTTGGTTTAATACACTGTCAAATTAAAACAGAATATTTTTTTCTCTTGTTTTGTTTGTGTTTTTCTATGTTATGACTACTCTCGAGTTATTTTCTTAGTCCATTAATCACGTTAAAACACAGAATCGCAGAAGCATTGCCCTTCTGCCATACATCTTTATGAAAAGTAAAAATGAACTACATGTGATCCTCATTCTAGCAATACAGATATATGTCATTGACTTGGTGTATTGAGTAATTTAGATATAGGTGCCGACTTGGTGTTACATTTGACTTGTGTTGTGCCCAACTTCCTGTCATTTTATTTGGATTGCCATCTCATTATTGCTCTTATTTCAGGAAGAAATTGAAGATGTACGGGACAGAGTTAAAGCTGGATCTCTGAAAAGGCTGACTGTTGTAAGACTTTCTACCTACAATCTTTTTGCTTGATGTGTTTGTTTTGAGCTGGTTTCAGCAAAGCGAAGTGTTTACATTAGAAAACCTTGGCATCCTTGCATTTCCGACATGTCCTTTTTATCTTGATAAGTTTGTTACTGCAACTTGATATATGGTGAATATAATGTGGATCAGGGCCTATTCGTAATTGGCTAGTGTAAAATTATTATTTTACTATTTAGAAAGATGTAAATTTTATTGTTCTGAAGTGTCGATGAGTCATAAATTATAAGTGAATGCAATATGGACTACTTATAGGTTTAATTAAAAGCTTCAATTGCTTTAGTGAGGCATCCTTTTGTTCTACTTCGATACATTTTCTTTTGTCCACATTAAAATTATGTATCTTGGTTGCGGAGCTGCAGTCCACAATAAGTTTAAGATTGGGTTCTTTGAGGATGAAACCCTTTTCTCTTGGGGGATGGTCATATCACTGGATGAGCAGACAGAAGGAATTAGATAATAGAAGAAAATTTTGTGCTGAAAAGCTGTTCTTATCGACATAATTATTGATATTACTTACGTGTTAAAACTATTTGCCGGTTCCTTTCATTTTTATGCATGGTGTTGATGACAGAAAATATTCAAATACAAGGACATATATTTGTTGTGTTCTTCAAATCTCTGTACTGTGGATTGCAATTGATGAAAATTTTCTTTTATTTGTTGTTTGTTGTTTGCCATTTCATTACTGTTGATCATGCACACGATCTTATAGCAATCAGTTATTGGTTGATTCACTATCCAGAGGTTTCTACTAACAATTTGTCAAGAGTTTTAACTATCTATTCTGATAAAATAAATATATTTTTCAATTTTTACAATTTTTCGTGATTACTATTTTGCAATCATCAAAATTTTCAATATAAACCATGGGTTAATAAAATTGGCAGAAAGAGGTGGAAGTGAAGGCTAAATTACTGCATGCTGATATAACTAATCATGTAAGTTGTATTTTCCTCTCTCTCTCTCTCTCTCTCTCTCTCTCTCTCTCTCTCTCTCTCTCTCTCTCTCTCTCTCTCTCCTTTTACTTCATTCCATCTTATCTGAAGTTGCACTTCTTTATAGTCTGTTTACCAAAATTTACCTATACCAAAATTTTCCTATTTCTATAAGCATATAATGTTAGAATGAAAAAACTATCCATTATTGTGTATTTGAAGGATGCAACTATTGGGAAGAAAGCCTGAAAATGGCATCATACACATAGATTAATCCTGGACCTTGTTCATATCTTATATTCAGTTATTGCCAGTATGAACTCCTGCTATTTTTATCAGACAATGAGATTCAGCTAAACCTCATATTTCCCAAATGACTTTCAACTTCTAAATTGATGTTAATTTTATTTGAATGCCATTGCTTTCGATATAGAAACATATAATGTTCCATGTCCATCAGTCTGAGAGAACCATATTTGTACTGCATGGATACATGTGGATATAACTCCCACTGGCGTAGAAGTTCTCTATTATTTGGAAATTTTTGTGAGAATTCGGGCTGATGCAATCTTTGTTCTAACTGTAATATTCTTTCTCATTACAGTGGATTGGAAGAGAACTTTCTTTGTTACAGGGTAAAATTGATCGAGCCAATGAAAAAGGATGGCGTAGAGAATATCCTTTCAGATAGTAATATGAGATTTGTCTGCCTATATGTGTGTGTGTGTGTGTGTGTTCTCCAAATACTGCATTTTTCTGCTTGCTTCCATAATTTCAGATTCAGTCTTTTACTGCCTTAGTTGGGCAGTTTGTCTACTTAATTCCCTGTAGATACATTGTTTGACTATATAGATAGAAGAAAGATGCTAAACACACCGTCCGAACGAGAGAAATTACTCCTTACAATTCCTGAGGTGATTGCTGAGGAATTAGAGCCCGAAGTTAAGAAAACAGTTACTTCCGAGAAAGCGGATGGATCCCCAAAGTCTATTCTTAGGATGACTTCAGATGCTTCCAGAACAGATACTTCAGGTGCGCTTTTGTCTTATATACCATAGAGGTGCTAAAATTGTACAATATCACGTGAATTGTTAAGCAATCTATATTTCCATATTAGATCTAGATTTTTGAGAAAATTATAGTTGTAAAAGTTAGAAAGGGAAAGTGCAAAGTATGTGCCTCCATTGTAGTTACAATACAACAGCACCATATTTAACCATTAAGGTATCTAAAAACCCATGTAGATTTGTTATTGTAGAATAGACATAGCTCACTTCTCCTTGCTTGACGTGAGTAGTTTAAATCTTAATGGAAAAATCTGGGAGGTTGCAGAAGACGGTAAGTAAATATGTGGTCTGCATTTTTTTAATCCACACTTTTTTGCCATTAGCTTCCTTTAAACACTGCTGTTTGAAATGCTTCATGCAGTTGTATCCCGCTTCACTGCTCGAAACCAAATTTTCATAGACTTTCGAGCTTTTAATAAATTAACAGTGTCTTGGTCTGCATCCATTTTTTTTTTTTTTGGTAGTCATTTTGTGAGTATTGTTGCAGAAAATGAAGCGTTGGTTGGTTATGCTGCTTTTTAAAGTCTAAATAAATAAATATGTGCAATGTTACCATTATTTTGCAGGGTCGAGAAGCATTGTGGTCCCAGCCATTCTCACAGGTAAAGTACAAAGTGGAGGCATTGACAGCATTTTGCCCGTCAACAACCCAAATGGTAAAAGGACTTGTCCATTCCTGGTGATATTAAATAATTAAATTTTGTGTGAGTTATTTTCATACCTGTCTTATTAGTATATAATATACTGATCCAGATGCAGTCGATGAAGCTGCAGCCAATATTGAACAAGCAATGCCGGTTCTGAATTTGTTGAATGATGCGAAAACTGAGGGCCCTGTGGAGAAACAAACACAGTTAGCGACTAGTGATAATTTAACAGTGATTGACCTGAGTGAGGATGAGGAGCCGTGTGGTGAGGCTGAGGACTATAATAATAATATGCGTGAAAGGGCAGAGGATGTTATATGGCACTACTTGGATCCACAGGGGCAGACGCAGGGCCCGTTTTCGCTCTACTCTTTGAAAAGGTGGAGTGACCACAACTACTTCCATTCAGGTTTCAGGGTTTGGAAGAGCGGTCAGACACAAAGTGACAGTGTTCTATTGATCGATGTCCTCAGCCGGACCTTTTGAAATTGGGACCGACTCCGACTCTTTCTCGCTAACTATTGCAAGGGACTTGTGATCACCAAGATGAGTAGTGTAATGGTTTACTCATTTGCAACTTTGTATATGACTCTAGATGTTTTAGCAAAATAATGCGTTACGCAGTATTTCCATTCAAACAATATAATGAAGATGTGTGAATAATTTATTATTCAAATTGATGAACACAAATTTTTTATTTTCAGTTGATTTTGATTGAAAGATGTGAGAATTGTCTGAGAATAATATGTTATGCTATTTCCAATTGTTATGATACTGTTTTTAATATATTATGGTGTTATAAGTGGAAATTGGTCTAAATATTAAAAATAACCTCTTCCACAGCATTAATTGTTTAAATGGCTTAATAAAACATAATTCAAAATAATATTAAGTCTGCAATTACAGATACACATTCACTTCGGATACTAATTTTTATCCAAATTTGCAAAATTTGAACTTTGAAGTTGGAAGTAAAAAAAAGTTGGAAGTATGTTGTTTAACCTTTTTTCATTAAAGTTTGAACTTATTACAAAATTTTCCTCTTTTTACTCCTCCAAGCTACAACTCCTTTCAAATTCCAACAATAGAATAGAATTTGATAATTCCTTTAAAATTTCTGTATTCCACCTACAACCTACCACGGTCCATGAGTAATGGTGTTGAAGGAATTTAAATCCCGCATTCGAGATTGGAATTGATTTTTTTAT
>CACSLK010027839.1:1591404-1615057 GCA_902706635.1 Striga hermonthica | reverse complement strand
TTTCTCCTTATGCGGAATGACGGTTTGATAAAACCGTTAGTATTAATAGAGTTTTGAGTTTGACATAATAGATTGACGTAAATTTAGGTACTAAACCTGATTAATTGAAATTTTGATTAGCAAAAACAAAAATGAGTAACTTGGGGCATTGTTATACACGAACTTTTCCCAGGCTCAATATATCAGTAAATTCATCCAATTGAATCCATTTTCATTTTTTAGTTAATGTATCATCTAAATTTTAAAATTGATCAATTTTTTAACTCCAAAAATTTGCTTTTGGTTTCTCTCTTTGTTGCTATCACTATTTCCATCCAATCTTTGTAGCTCTAAACTTTAAACTATATATTTTGTACATTGTAGTTGAGTTATTATGGTCATAGTCACTACAAGAATGTGATGAAATTCTAATGGAAACGTCCAACTGAATTATATTCCAATGGATTTCAACGAAAATTTCAACAAAAATATTCCTTTGCAATGAGTTATCCATTGGAATTTTTGTTGGATTTTGATACGGGTGGGATTTTATACCCGATAATGGGAGAACCGAACCGGACCGAACCAAAAATAATCGGTTCGGTTCGGTTATTAATAAAACAGTTTTTTCGGTTCCGGTTATTTTATGCACAAACCGGTTCCGGTTTTCGGTTCCTCTCCAAATGTTTGTGTATTAATCGAAAAACCGACTATATATATGAAATATACATGTTTTATATATTTTTATATATAAATTGGTTCCGGTTCTTGGTATATAATATTTTGTTCCTCATTTTTCATTTCAGTTCTCGGTTTTTCATGATACATTTAGCACATGAGTTGCATTTTTTTGGTCGGTTATTAACTCAAAATCGGTTATTTTCGGTTTTATTTTTTCACAAGTCGGTTACCCAAAGAACCGGAAAAACCGAACCGTTATAACACGGTTCAGTTCTTTTTCGGTTTTTATAAATATTTGTGTAATAACTGAATCGGTTATTTAGGTTTGGTTCTGGTTCTAGTTCCTGAAAAATTTGTTAGGAACCGGACCGGTCCCAGCCCTAGATTTTGATGATTCTAACTGCACATTTTCCTACGGTTGAAAATAAAAATTCCAACAGAAATTGTATATTCCAATGGAAATTCCTGTAGTAAAAAGCTGTTGGAATAATGGTCGTTAGAATGATAAAATTCCATCTAAATTTCAATAGAAAACTCATTCCAAGAACAATTTTGTTGGAATGATGGCAATAGCCTTAGTCGAAAAAACAAAAGAGAGCTTCCTCAACCGAAAGTGTGATCATTGGAATAATTCTAACGGAAGCTATACTATTGGAATATCCGTTTGAACTTTCATTAGAATATAGTACCGTAGAATTTTTCTTTGAAACATGGCATTTTTTTGTAGTGAGCGTGAAGAATCTAGTTCCATGGCATCGATTGAAGATTTAGATTTTGAAAACTTAAAAACTAAAAAAAAATGGTTATTCGTTCACCAATCGCATATATAGAAAACCATAACATGATGAAATCGTACATTAAAAAAAAAATCGCCATATATAGTTGGCAAGTAAATAAGTAGGTGATAGTTAATGTTTTTATTCCATGAGAAAACAAAACCAAAAATATTACAAGTGATATCAACCCCTCAAATTATGACATATGCGACCACATTTTTGTAAATTTTTAAATTCAATTCAGTGCAAGTAAAGGGTAAAAAAGGACAAGATGGAGGCTCCAACCAATGATCCAATTGCAGGCAAGGCAGCAATTGCATTGCTTGATGGTGCGGGCGCTTGTGCCGGTGCCTCGCCGGCAGCCGCCACAATGCTCATGCTGGCAGCGGCAAAAAGAGCAGCATAAGCTATCTTCCTCAAGTCCATGTTGGGTATTCAAAGTTGAGACTCGAAGAAAGTTGTAGAAATATACCAAATGTATTAGGCAAAGAACACAATGTAGCTTGCCTTTGGTACTTGTTTTGCTGCCTTGAAATAGCCATGGTAATTAAAAGGGTTTTTATAGGAGCGGAAAGACTACTTTTACAAATTAGTTTGAGTGAATTTAGTACTTGAATTTTGTCTTTCTATTTTTAGAATGATTTTGGACAATGAGCCATTAAATGCGGTACATGAAAGTAAGGAACGTCGGTAAATTGTATGGTTATCCATTATCATTTTCATGAACCGCATAACCTACTATGCCATCTTGAATAGTTCTGCATAATAGGTAAGATAATTTACTTGAAATGTGTTACAAACTAAGAGTGATTATTCAACTTACATCTCCAAGATCAAACTAAAATTCATGTTGGTAAGTTGCATAATGAGATCAAATCACAACCGATCTCAAATGGAGAATGGAAGGGTACAATTTCAAAGGGCATCCATGAATTGGTGACATGATATAGATATAAGAGTGATTTTTATTATTTGCAGTGTTTGTGAACATCAAATAAACGACTTAGTATATAGAACAAAAATCAAATAAAAGAAACAAAGTTGGGTCACATACATATGCTCTCTTCTTAAGATGAACTAGCCCAGTATTTTACCAACGTTTACGGCTAATGCCTTCAAATACAACTAATTTCAACTTGTCTATAGCGGTAATACAAATGCTTAAGTGTTTGGCGAGTACTACTATTGTACCGGTACTCTTAAGAATATGAAACGTGCACAAAGGACACAAGATGAATATGAACTTTGTGAAACAATGTAATGAGCTCTTTAAATTCAAGTCTATAATGATATGACATTCATGGGACATTAATAGATGTGTAGGAGTAATCCTTATCGTGTTAATGTCTAAAGACACTTTTTAGGATGTACTCCGTGCGAACAAATTTGACCAAAATTGAGTTGGTGTTACAATTAAACATGTACGAAGATGGTCCATCGTGGACCACAAGCACATGTGATCATTACACCAAAGGACAACTCAAACTTGTATTGTATTTTGGATGTTGAAGAACACTTTCTGCTTAGCTGAGATTGTGCCATGTAGTCACTAGGGTTATCTGACCTTTGGGTAGTTTTTAAGGGAATATACAACTAACAGAATTAACATGGCAATTGTAGCTCTTTATTGATTCAAATTTAACTTTTATTGTTTGGTTAATTACAATGGCAATAAATACAATGATATTAGTTTTTATGCATTCATTCATGATACCAGATCCATTATGTTAGGCCGATGATCATGAATCGGTACAGAACTAGAAAATGAGAGCTCCGATTATCCTTGAACTGTTGCGACCTGCAAGAACTCAAACACTGAGAGGTATCCCAGCAAAGAGCCTCTGATGCTTAAGTCAGTACCACAAAATGAAATCTCATATATATCTCTTGAAAAGCTATAATGTATTGAAAGTGTATAGAATAAAGAAGAAGAAGTATGGTTGTACCTCAGCCCTCTTTTATAGGGATATTACATGCCCTAGCTGCCCGAAATACCCTCGGGAAATCTTCCTGAGCTACCTGAATTATCCTTCGACAGCCTGCCCGAGTTGCCTGAGGTTTGATCCTATCTGAATCTTAGTCACGTCTGAGTCATCCTAAGATTCATTCTTATCTATTCTAACTCCTCAAATCATGCTTCTCTATAGATCTCGCGGGAGTTGGGACACCGAGACCTTCTTAGACTTAGTCACCGAGATCTCCTTTACCGATATCTCCTCACCAAGGCCTCCTTACCGCGATCTCCTTTAGATCTTCTTACCAAGACCTCCTTACAACAATCTCCTTTACTGAGATCTCCTTTCAATGATCTCTTTACCAAGATCTCCTTAACTTAATAACCGGTCCACCAATAAGGCTATATCACATTATCATCCAGGCTTATGTTTCTTCTTTCTACTTAGCAATTTCATTTGCAAATCTAACAATAGAGGACACATTCGCATTGAATCCCTTCACGATCATTTATACAAATCCATCTCGGCTAAATCTGCCATTCAACAAGAACCACAAATAATCAACACAAAAGTCTCGGATAGCATGTAACGCCCAGTATATTATTTTCTATTTATGGAGCTCAACTTTATTTCCATAAATAGTTAGTTTCCTAATTTGACGTATTTATTATTATTATTTGTATTAAATTGAATAATTAGTATTAAAGTGGAAGCCAAGGAGAATTTATTCCATTTTAAGTATTAAAGTCGGATTTATTTAGCCCAAGTATTTTTTTATTCTTAAAATCGAGCCTTGGAATTATCGGAAATTTTATTAAAGCGGACCGAAGCTGAATAATTCATTTATTCGAGCCTAATCATTTTCGAGCGAGTCCAATTATTTTAGCCGGTCGATTTAAGTTAATCGAGCCTATGTTCGATTTTATTTCGTCCATTTTAATTAAATCGAGCCCATGTTCGATTTTATTTCTGTTTATTTTAAAAATTGAGCCTATAGTCGATTTTTAAATCCAAGCCCAATTATTCTACTAAATTTGACCGACTAATTTAATAAGTCCTAGTCCGGTTAATTTCATTAACCGAGCATTTATTAGTCCTAGTCCGGTTAATTTCATTAACCGAGCATTTATTTCTTTAATCGATATTCAATTTAAAATTCGAGCTCAATATGAACTAAATTTACTAGCCCAGTTTTAAGATTTTAAAGCCCAGTTGAATTAAATCCTAAGCCCGATTTTGTGGCACAATAGCACAATCAAACCCTAGTTCATCTCATGGGTATAAATAGCAAAATCCACTTTTCCCAACATCACAAAACCCTAGCCCAATCTACTATTCATCTTCTTCTCCACACACCACCTTCCATTTCAAGCTCTCCACCTCCATAGCCCAAAAATCCGGCCATCCTCCACCATTTCCCGGTGAACTCCAAGCTCTAACGACCAAGGCCACCGAACTCGCGTCGGCAAGCCCTCAGCCCGCGACCATCCGCACCGCGTCCAACCCTCGCCACAGCGAGCTCAGTCGCGCTCGCCGTTAGCTCCTCAAGTCCGTCCAGTCCAAGCCACGGAAAGCCGAGTTCGCACCCCCTTGAGCCTCTCCGAGCCACGGTTCAAGAAACTCAGGCTACTCCCGTTCACGCACCCCGAGCCACGCAGTCACAGCCTCAGTACACTACACCACCCCGTGCCACTGTTTGTACGCCGGAAACCCTTCTCGAGCTCAGCCCCGTCACGCTGGAAATTCCTTCACGCCAGTAGCGATGCTTTCAGCTACGTTCCGTCGAGTTTCGGTCGTTCAACCCAAGTTCAGCGACGAACTCGCCTCCCAGCCATCCCACGCGCGCGAACTCTGTCAGACTCGACCCTCCACGCACGACCATGCAGCCCGACTCGCCTGACTCAACGAGTCAACTCGCCCTAACTCGCCTTGACTCGCTCTGAGTTGACTCGCACCGCTCCAAACTTGATCCGATTGCTCCAAACTCGACCCGGTTCAAGCTCCGCTCTTTTCCCTTAGCATTTTTTGACATTCCGATCTTCAATTCGAGCCCGATTTTAGGTAAAATGTCTTGAACCCTTCTCCATGAGCTTAGATATGTTTAATGAGATGATATAAAATTGATGAATTGAGTGATTTGAGCGATTTTGATTTTATGGGATTTATCGAGCTTGTAGTGATTTTTTCGAGCCTTTTATACAAGTGAGATAAAATGATGAAATAAACTTTATAAAATTCGTATCGATGTCTTGAGGGTTTGGAGCGAATTTGAGAATATTTGGAGGTCGTTTGATAGACGAACGAGATTTTTGAAGTATTTGACCGGTTGAAGCGATTTTGAGTTGAATGGGTTGGGAGTTAAATTTTGACTCGATATTTTGACCATGGACCATGTATGTGTTGATGATGGTGTGTTTCGAATTTCATAATTTTCGGACACCATTTGATATAGATTAAAAATAGAGACGTTAGCCTCATTTCGCGATATTTTAGAATATTAGTCGGACATGATTTTAGCTGCAGTTGTTGATTATAAATTCCTTATAAATCACATAGAAATTAGTGATTTATATATCTGCTTAAATGAGTTAGATTTTATGAGAATCAGAAACCCTAGTTTTATCCGGTTCCGATAACCGAGTAATTTTTGGGTCAGAGTTTAATCGACCGAACCCTAGTACCGTTTAAATAATTTTAGACGTCGTAGCATAAATTTTTAACTCGTATCGTCGCCCAGCATATGTGACCGACTCTCGTTCGACCGTTGGAGCTGAACCACCGAGTGCGTGCTCGTGCATCGAGTCCATCCGATCCACCGTCTACGCGCCGTTTCCGTTAGCCGTGGTCCAAGCACACCCCTGCTTCAGTGACCGTGGCACCGTTTCAAACCCGTGCATTGGCTAAGCCATGTCAATCGAGTTTGTGCAGGCCTCTAGTTGCCATGCCGAACTCGGACCACGGTTAAACCGAGCTGCACATAGCCAAGAGAATGATCGACCGACTCTTAGTTAGCCGTCGGTCCAAATCAGTTGAACCATTGCGGAAAGTCCGGACGGTTTGAAGAGAATTTCAGTTCAGCCGAATCAGTCCGGGCAGTCCAGACAGTTCGAGAAAATTTCAAATATATATTTCAGATAAATTTCAGTCAGATTTAATTCCAGATAGACTTAAGTCCAGTTAGATTACAGCCCAGTCAGATTTAATTTCAGTCAAAATATAGTCCAGACTTAGAAATATTTTAGAGTACACTAGCCCATATCTTAAAACCCATTACAATTCACAAACCTTGTGGTGATAATAATAAACTAAAAGTGGCCAGAGGATTCAGTTAGTGTTCCCTCTATCATCCTTCTATGAACCTCAGCCAACCAAAATTCTTGTAATAATCAGCTAACGGGTGAGACATTATTTTTACACTTTAATTCTTGCAACTCTTGATTCTCATTTTCTTTTCACTTAACAATGTCCTTGTGCAGTCCCCAGCTCCAAAAGTTCTTGGTGAGCAAGACTTGCAGCGAACATGCTTGTAATAAAGCCTCAAAGAAAAGCCCAACAATAAAAAGCAAAAGACAACAGGATAGTTTCTCGGCGATTGCAATAGATGCCCCAAGTTCGTTAGCTAATTTACAAGAATGTATTTCACGGATATAAAGACATTACACATGCATAAGTATGCAGTCTCATAATACATACTGAGTCTGAATATGCGGAAGCTAAAACATAATAAGTGCACACATAGTAATAATAGCACATGTTAAAATGAATTATATGAAAATGCGTGTCAAAATCCGCTGCTCATGACCACGACCACCACAAGTGCTCACGCGCCACGCGGGACTCCGTCACCTAAAAAAACGTAGTGAGGCGTGAGCACAACTACTATGCTCCGCTAAGATCGATACTGAGTAAAATAAAATATTTAATAACAATATCATGACTTAATCATATAAGTCTGTACTAAACTGAAACTGTAATTAGGGCAACTAGTGGTTATAAAAAACCTCGGCTTAAAGCCGTTGAATCATGTGTACACTCTGGGGGATCATTAACGCCCGTTAAGGCCTCCCTCAGAACCTATGAGGGATCATTAAGTCCCGCCACGGCCTCCCTCGTAGTGAAAACTAACATTTCTCATACATACCTCAAACATGGTACAGAAACTAAAGATGATGTGAAACAAAGTACGTGACCCCCACCTGATAAGCTGCTAATGCTAGGCAGGTGTTGGAAGACTGGTAGCTGTGGGAGGCTCGACTCTCCTTAAGCTCCATAAATATTTGAGCAAAATATACTATGTACTAAGCTCAAACTGAAAGACTTGTTTCTTATTATTATATGATCTTACTAGGTTCGCTCGCTTGATTTGTAAATGATTTAATCTCGATTTAGAGGATTAATGAGCTATTCTGGGAAATTTATTTGAGGCTTTCTAGAGTTCTATGAAATATTTCTATGTTTGGACTACCTATCTGATTTACATGATATAGCATATCTGACTTATCTGATTTATCTTAACTGACTGATTTCTTATCTGACTTATACTGATCTGACTGGGTTCGAAAAAATATAGAATCTCGGTTCAAGCTCAAACTAGTAATTTGATCTAAAACTCCCGAATCATCCAGACTGTCCACACTGTTTCGGCTGTATTGGACCGACAACTCGATCTGAACCGACTGGTCGCTCGTCTGACTGGGTAAAACTCAGTTCAATCGTGGTTCGGGTTCATACGCACGGACAAGGCATTAGCCGACACACATCTTTTCTACTCGAATCTAGAGTTTATCCAGACTGTTCGGGGGAAAGGCCGAACTAGGGTTCTCTACTCAACCGAAAACTTACTCATTTTAAGCAAAACTTAAACCCTAAGTTCAACATAATTTCTCGTGATTTATATGGATTTTATAATCAACAACTGCAGCTAAAATCCACAACCGGACTAATTTCTATATTTCGCATTTTATCGGCTAAAGTCCCGCTTTTTAATCTAAGTCAAACGAAATCTAAAATTCACGAAAATCAAAACATAACATCCTCAACATACACATAGCCTATGGTCAAAATATCAAGTCCATAGTCAACTCCTAACTCATTCAACTAATAATCGTTTCAACCAGTCAATATATTCAAAAATCCTGTTTGCCTATCAAAAGAACTCTAAAAATTTCCCGACCCACCTCTTAAGCCTGAAGACAACGCAACGAATTTTATAAATTTAGTTCGTCATTTCATCGCATTTATTTCAAAAACTCGAAAAATCGACTTGAAGCTCGAAAATCCCAATTAATTCAATAATCACTCAAACATCAAATTTTCGATCTTATAATATCTCAATAATCATAACCAAGCCATTGAAGTCGAGTTCAAGCCAAAATACCTTAAATCGGCTCGAATCGGGGATCGGGAAGATGAAAATGCTAATGAAAATGGATCGGCAAAGTGAAACTTGGTTGGTGTTGCTCAAACGAGTCAAACCAGAGTAGATATGGAGTGGGTCAACTCTGTCCGAGTTGACTGGGTTTGAGCTGGGCCGCGTTGACTCGGTGAGTCGGGGATCTAGCGAGTTGGGGCCGACTCGGTGCACGCGTGTCCCGGTCAGTTTCTGCGGTGCTGGGCGCGGTTATGGTGCTGGTTCGGCGCTGGCTCAGTCGGGGCGAGCTGAAATTCGGGCGTACAGACGTGAGGGCGAGAAGACCTGGTCGGACGGAGCTCGTACGGTGCAGTGGTCGGGCGTGAAATGAGCTGTGAATGGTGCAGTGGACGGGGCTCAGCCTGTGCGCGTCGCGTGGGTGCTGAGGTCGCGCAAGTACGAACTGAACAGAGAGGGCTCGTCGCTGGGAACGGTACGAGGTGTGCGGGCGAGTTGTGGTCGCATGGATCCTGCCGGCGTACAGTGAGGCGGCTCAGCTGGGACTCACATGGATGGTGACGCGAGCTCGGTGGCGTGAAAAGGTGCACACTGCGCGGAGCTCATTTGGACAACGACTTTGGTCGGGAGTGTGCCGAGGTGGTGCTCGTCGGACGGCGGCGACTCGCCGGAATAGCGGGTAGGTGGCCGAAAAATGAAGGGTGGTGGTGGGGGCTAAGAGATGAGTGTGGTAGATGCTAGGGTTTCTTGTGTGGAGAAGATGAAATGAGGTTGGGTGTGGTATTTATACACACATGTGATACTAGGGTTTGTCTTCCAAATTGGGCTTCACATTGGACTTCTAAAAACGGGCTAGAATTATTAGTCGACTTGGGCTCGGAACATTTAAAATGCTACTTGGGTTCAGAATTTAATTCGACTACTAGAATTAAAAATGGGCTGACTAATTAAAATAAAATACGCTAGGGGTCTCGATTAAATAGTTGGGCCGAAATAAATCGGGCTAGTTTCGGAATTCAATAAATTCTCGACTATTCTAATACTCGATAAAAATAATAAATCTAGTCTTTGACTTAGATATTTATCTCATTTCCAAAATAATACTTCGAATGTTTTCTCCATGGCTTAGACTTGGAACTTAATAAATTATGCGATTAATAATAATAATAATTCTCGGCATAATTAACAATTTACTATTTCTAAAAATAAAGACGAGCTATATATATAAATCTGGTTCGGGGCGTACACATACTCTTCCCTCTCCTGATCAGTGGCATTCGGTACAGGCTCATCCGAACAAGCCTCAGCGAGTGCATACTTGTATCCTTCAGCAGTCAACACAATGTCTAAATTCCTCTTCCAATTAATATAGTTTGGGCAGTAATTTGATTTTCTTTTAGAATAGCAGATAACGGATTGAACGACATGTTGAATAAAGCTGACATCTCAAAACACTGAGAGTAATATTTTACTGATTAAACATAAGTTAATATTTTTCTTTTAGAATCATGAAATATATTTTACTGATTAAACACTTTCAATTTAACCATAGTTCTTAAACCCGGCCCGGAAATCGACCCGGGCAGATCTCTAGGTCACCGGGTCACCGGTTCAACCGTCGGGTCACCAGGTCAATTGCTGAACCGAATAATTAATTTTAAAATTTTTAAAATTATATATATATATAGTACTTTTGACATATAAATATACATAAAAGTAACACAAATAAATATTTTGTATACAAAATTTATACATTTAAGTGTTAATAATATTATAAATCACAATAAATATTTACTATGTCATTATATAAACATAGTATTTATTTACTATAAAAATAAATATAAAAAAAATATAGAGACCGGGTCAACCGGGTTGACCCGGCCGGGTCAATGACCCGAGCGACTGGGTAAGGCCGGATTGGCCGGGTCCATTGTTATTCGGTCCAAATAGCCCACCCGGACCGGTTTCGGCTCCAAGTCCCGGGTCGACCCGCGGGCCAGTCCAGGTCACAAAACAATGATTTTAACTGTTAACATTAATATCTCAAAACAATATTAACTTAAATTCACCGACATCTCAAAACACTAAGAGTAACGTATGATACTAGGGTAACCTTACATACTCAACATTCGTAAGAGAAGAATTTTTCAAGGACCCATTAATTTTCCTATATCAAAACCAAATTCATGACAAACAAAATTAATAGTCGGTCTCCATTGGCGATGTTATAAAACTCAGGGACCCCGAAGAGGGTTAATAAATTTTATTGCATTCTAAGTTAATCTCATTTTCTCGATCCTAAAGTTATGAAATTTGATTATACGTCCTCTAAGGGGGGCCCGCACGCTTTCATCAATAAATAAATAATTGGCATAATATTGTTTAAATAAATAAATTCACTATTATGACCATTAATTATTGAGTACCTTGATACATTCACAACAACACAACAGCATCTATATATATATAATTACTAGCTCATATGGATTTAATAAAACCTCAAATTTTTTCCCTCCAAAAGAAGTTACTTTGCATTAATTAAGTACTTATTTTTTTTATTTATTTTATTATATAACAATTATTCCTAACAAATCATAAAGCCACACTAAATGAAATCATAATTTAAATTTATTTTCAAACTATTTATTTGATTTTCTTTTGGTTTTAACTCATTAAGCAAGTGTTTTTATCAACATTAGTTATTTAATTTTTATGATATAACCAAAATTTTCAAAATTTCGATATTTTAATAATAATTATCTCAATATTATTTTATCTAATCAATTGTTCATACTAAAAAAGTATTGCAAAAATTATATAATTGCAATCGATATACAAACTAATATGTAAGTTAATAGTTTATCGTTCATTTTTACTATGATAAAATTTATAAAATGTGATATGCTATTATCAAACTTATGGTTTTAAATATTACATACAAATACATATAACATATAAAATTGTATTTGCATCTGTGCACATGCATAGGATCGAATACTAGTATTCAGTATATTCCCAACAGGTTGGGGTCTGGGGGGGTCAGTTGTACGCATATCTTACCCTTGTAATTATACAAGGAGGTTGTTTTTGTAGCGACCCAAGGTGCATTGAGCCGTTTGATATATTTTTTTCTAGAAACTTCACTAATAGAAGAAGCACTAGAAATTAATTGAGCCATTTTGATCTTGTCCATTATTAGCACTATGCAAAGAGAATTGTCAACAATGACTCTTCCAGCATCATTTGCAATGGACAAAGAGTACCTTGATACATTATGGCATTATATTGTTTAGACAAATTAAGTGATCAAATTATTGTGTGTATATATTGGCTGAGGAACTTAATTTAATTTGTGAAATAATTAAATGTGATAACACCCGATAATACTATTATTTTATGTTGTAATAAATAATAATATTAAATTTAAATGACCAAATTTATTTTATATTTTGGATCAAAATTAATAATGGGTAGAAGTTGTGATAAATACAAAAAGGCCCTTGTAATTCTTCATTAAGTTATAAAAAGAAAAATTGTTCTACACCATTACTCTCTTCATCAGATTTTTATCTTCGTTACGTCATAAATGAAGAGAAAGGTATTAGGGTTTGTGATAGAGAGAGGGAAGACAGATCGATAGAGAGAGAAAAGAAAAATGGAGAATTGTATTCAGAAAAGTAAAAAGTGAGTTTTACAACCACACATGTCCCTTATATACTAAACAGTAATAAGGGAAAGTGTTATATGCTAATAACAACTTTACAATGTAAATTACAACTCTAATATAAAAGGAACTTATACATATTCTAATAAAAGGGTTCACGGTCTTTTGGAAGATCTTCAAACCCAAATCGAAATTCCGATTCAAATTCGTGTTCCAATACAATCAATCAATATATCCAGGAGGTACGCTTATGCTATTCGATTTTATCCTCAATCTTTCGATATGAATGCTTCTGGAATGAAACAGTTTTAGCATAACCCATAAAAAACTGATCAAATAAACTATTTATCAAATAAAATAATCACCAAACTCAATAAATTAAACCTAGAAATAAGGTTCAAACCACTGTATATTTTAGTCAAAGACTGGATACGAAGCTCCAATGTGAACAAAGTAGCCAAAATAGACTCCAATTATGATAGTTGCGAGTAATGTAAATGGAACGTTTGAAAAAATAATAATAATAATGTAAATGGAAAATAAATGTTTCCTTAGAGACCACGACAATGTGTGGAAGAATTAGTAAACACCCTGCCTTTTTCCCAACCAGCAGCCACGCCATGTGTCTCAACCTGCCTTAAGCAGGCTGGTCAACGTACGGGTGCGACGGGTGGTTACGAATAAGGTTTTCGCTACCCGTCAATCATGACCCTACAAAACTCCATTTTCACATTTTCGAATGGTAAAAATATTGAGGGAAATGAAATGTTAAGGTCTTATTTCGGAATCATTCTGTCGTAACCGGTAGAGATAGTTGATGTAACGGTTACAAATCCAAATGGAATGATTCCGTCACGGGACCGTAACAACTTCCAAATATTCATATATCATCTTCCACAAATTTCCTTCGTATTCGTATCTTGTACTTCTTTACAGAGTTATAGCTCTTAGGATATAGAAGCCATATTGATTCTAAGTGTAATCATCTAAAAAATTAAAATTACTAGTGCCTTTTCAGCATGATCTTCTTAATATACTTTTATGCCCGTTTTTGTATTTTGATCTTTACTAAAGAAATGAATTGAGGGATTGGATGTAAATAGTTCTTATTTTTTTAAAAAAAAAAAAAAATTGCCTCGGCACGAAAAATAAGATGAAATTTGTATTTTTTAGAAAGAGTAAGATAGATTTGAAGTTGTGAAAAAATTGAATACTAATACTAATGTGATATACAGATAATATCACTGATTGATAATTAATAAAATTTAAGAAGTAACTGAGTTGAATAACAGTATTTTTCTAATATATTATAATGATTATTCATTAGTATGACTACAAAAATGAGATAATTCAATTAATATTTTTTTATTCTTCATTAGTAGGACTACATTACGAGGGTACTTTTTAGGCCACCTGCTATACCTACCTATACATTCATACCTCAATATCTAACCTTTCTAGAACTAACTCAACCATCATCTTCTTCAAACAACTCAACACGATTAACCACGGCTAGATGGGCCCCACGCGTATTCGCTCTGTATATATGTATATATATATATCCTTCATGTCCCTTCCTATATAAACCACAATCAAAGGCGCATCTATAGACTAGTTTAAAGGAGAGGTAAAGTATAATTTAGGAGAATGGCGCGTATCAAGTCGTTGATCATTGTAATGTCTGTGGGCATCATCATGGCCACGCTTTCTTCGGTATCCGCTCAGAGTGAATTCCCGGCACCGGCACCCACGCCGTATCCCGACGCCGGCGCTGCTTCCGTACTGCCAGTTTCCGTCGCCGTGGTGGCTTCTACGGTGGTGCTATCTCTCATGGCTCTAATCAACAAATGACTCCAATTTTATTTGGCGACCACATTTATACATATATTTATAGTTGGATTGGATGGATATCTTTTTTCATGTGATACATAGATTGAGAGGTTATGATTTTATATACAATGATATTTTTTATCAAAATAGGATGAATAAGAGCGAGAGGGAGTCCTGTTATTGTATCGCCACTTCTTTTTAGTGTTATATATATGAATGAATGAATATATAATTGTATCTTTTGGTATTTGTTGGCATTCATTCAGCTGCAGCTTGAAATATTACATAAAATGTGATAAATTGTATCAATACAAGAAAATCCAAGCAACAAGAATGAATATTCACAGTACAAATCTCGTCTCTTTCATGTGCTATACCTTTCATGCACAGATGAAACCATGCTAACAAGCCAAAAGTTCCAAAATTTTAACACATCTTCAGATGCGTTCGGCCAATGGTGAAGTAACCCCTTGTGCGAAAGGAACACGATACTTGGACTTTTTTTTTTTTTTTCGGATTCGTATTTTGACTATATAATGCAACTTATAAATCTATTGTCTAGCGTGTTTCTTTCAGAAAATGTGTTGGAAAAAGTAAAATCGATAGTAAACCGCCATACATACAGTTTTAGCAGACAATGGCCAACGTTACATACATCTTCGAATACAACGCTTGCAAAGAGATTTTACATCATCTGAAATTGCCAGCAAAAAAAATGTCAGAAAACGGATAAATGCAAAGCTCCAATCTTCTTTCTACAGCGAAAAGCATCAAGGATGTCATGTTTTCTATTATATTGCATAACTTAAAGGAATTATATTAGTAAAACCTAAAGAAGAGAGAATCCTACACTCCCACAACTATGAAAATTATCACATAACAATAAAAATATTAAAGGGTTTTATGTAGTAAACTATAAATATTACTGGCACTGGTACTGCCGTTTACTACTACTTTTTGCCTATTAAGCAGTGTTATCAATGGCGGATGGCGGTTATCCAAAAAAACACCATACATATATGGCGGATAGCGTGGCGGAAAATGGCAAAAATTGTGGCGGACTCTAAGAGATTAATATTCTATATATATTTATACATTCTAATATCTATACACAGACACACACACATAACACCATAGTTAAGTTTAAATAATGTCAGTTAATACAAAAAATAAAATTAGTTACATAAGAAAGAGCTGAAAATCAAAGCAAAATAAACAAATAGAGAGTTTAAAATAAAGGGCAGCTAGAAATAATTATTTTTAAACAAAAGAGGGCTGAAAATTAAAATAAATAAGCAATCTGAAAACGTAAAGAACATTAAAGAAACACTGACTTTTTTATTTAATGTGAAAAAAAAAAGAAATATTAAAAGAACTAAATAAAAGTTGATAAGTTAGGCAGCAGAAATACGAGAGGAGAAGACAAAAAAAGATCTGGAAATCAAAGAAGATAGAGAAAAGGAATAAACCAGGAACAGAATAGGGAAAACGAAAAAGAAGAATGAAAGAAAAATAGAAGTAATGGTCGCCGGAGATTGGATAGCCGACGATAGGTAACCGGAGGTTGGGTCGCCGGAAAGCGGGCTCATGGAATTGCCTTCCTTCCTCTTTACCGCAGCAATTAGGGTTTTTGTTTATTATTTCTCAGCAGATCAAGGCCGATTTTGGTAAAATTGGACCTGCCCAATTAATATTCCTTTCTTTTTAGCTCAAAATCTAGGCAAAACCCTCCATTTTACGCCATCAGCGCCACACCGCCATGGCGGCAACGC
The DNA here is from genome assembly GCA_902706635.1 of Striga hermonthica. Classification (NCBI taxonomy): domain Eukaryota; kingdom Viridiplantae; phylum Streptophyta; class Magnoliopsida; order Lamiales; family Orobanchaceae; genus Striga; species Striga hermonthica. Next base: position 1,599,032 of record CACSLK010027839.1, on the reverse strand, counting down.
TCATGGCGGCCGCAATGGCGCCACCAATGAAAAGACGCCACTAGGCGGCCATAACATGGCAGTCAAGTTAAAAACCGCCACGCCATACCGCCATGTCCGATATTTAATAACATTGCTATTTAGGATGAGGAAGTTATGAGTAAGAGAAGATTTAGGTGAGAAAATATATTGGCATTTCATTTAAAAGAAATAGGTTCTTAATTTGTCAATTGCAAATGGAGCTAGAAGAGTCATTGTTGACAATTCTCCTGGCATATAGTGCTAATAATGGACTAGATCAAAATGACTCAATTAAATTCTAGTGCTACTTCTATTAGTGAAGTTTCTAGAAAAAAAAAATATATCAAACGACGCGATGCACCTTGGGTCGCTACGGAAACAGCCTCCTTGCATAATTACAAGGGTAAGGTCTGCGTACAACTGACCCACCAAACCCCAACCAGTTGAGAATATACTGGGTATGTTGTTGTTATTTTAGGTTCTTAATTCTTATCTATTTCCTCCTTAAGGAAGGTAGCTAGTAGTGAGTATTTCAACTTCAGCACCAAGGAAAACATAAGACATTTTGGAATATATTTTTGCAGGAAATATTCCAATTTTTAATAGACAACAGGAAAACATTGACCAGATTTAAATGGACAACAGGAAAAGATTGGGTTTGCAAAAGTCTAACCATTGATAAAATAAAAGGCCATAACAGAAGCATAAATATTCCAGTAGGAGCATAATATGGTAATTCTATAGTTGAGGAAAATAAGAAAGGACCTGAATTTTTCTTTATTTTTTTAGGATCACCTTATCTGCAAATTACTTAGAAAGTCGGAGAGCCTGAAAAGGAAGCAAACAAGTATTAATAGGACAAGATAAAACACTTATCTAAAAATATGAGTCAGGTAGGAAAAAGACCTTATATCTTTAGCTATCACCGTAATTCCATCCTCAGCCCCAAGATGGCGAAGAACCACTTCCTCAAGGCGACCATCACGATATGCATGCTGTGGAAAATTTTAATTTAAGCATTCATTAACAGAACAAAGAGAATCCTTTACACATGAGAAAGAAGCGTCAGGGAAGAGAGACTCAGAATTACTCCATAAAATTTATATAAAAAGGGTTATAAAAATTTGTTTTATATGTACTACCATAATAAGTCCCAAATGATTTGCCGGCATTCTTCATCTAAGAAATAGTCAAATTTTCACGACATTATATTAAATTCAAATTGCAATCTGAAGTTGGCTAAGCACCTAATTCCAAAACTACAACAGGACCATTACTATTTATCGCTATAATAGATGCTTGAATATATTTTTCTAAAAATATACAGCACCCATCATGAATCCCTTTTCAACATCCATAACCCCACCCGTTGAACTTTAATAAGTGCCAAAAATATAGAATCAAAGCCAAAATAACGCTAGAGGAGCCTGCAACATATCTGATCTACGCGGCTGCCGCAACCAATGCACTCCTAAAAAATCCCCATCATAACTTCAAGATATTAAGTATGTCTTTTTACACCTCTACCAGATTATACAGAGCAATCAGCAGATATAGCAAAAGAATTCAACTTTCAGAAGCAATAGTAGCCTGAATAAGTGATCTGAGACTGGAGAAAGATAAAGTAAAACCATTATGATAGACAAGCACATGGACCAAACATCTACCCCAAAAAATTAAAATGAGGCAATGCAACAGAAACAAAGGATTTGCAATGAATATACCGACATTTTAAAACAGAATAGACACCTTGTAAAAACAACTGGTCCCGAACGGGCAGGATCCACTCCCAAAATCAAAGTGCTTGCAATCAATAGACCTGAAACAGAACGAGCAGCCAAATGAGAGCAACGGAAGGGATCCAAAGAAAAGGAAGTCGAGAAGAAGGTAGGGAGGCTCCATACTTCAGCTTTGCCTTGTAGCTCTCGACAATACCGCTCTTTTCCTCCTCCGAGAAGTACCAAATCACGCTGGGAATTACAAAGTACGAAAGCTTCCGGCAGATAGGGCAAGCTCTTAATGCAGAATTAATGTCCAAGCCAGACGCCGGCGAATTACCTCGCCAGCTCCTTATGCACGAAACACAGAAAGGGTGATCACACTCTGATAGAATCCCGAATTTCCTTTCTGCTGGGGTGGGTTTCGACAGGACGAGCTCGAGACACACGCTACACTCTATTCCTTGACTTCGTGTTAGGGCCTCCAGATGCTTTTGCCTTTTCTCACACGTTTTCAGGTGCTCTTCCCTTTCGTGCAGCCTGGAGGGGTGCAGGCACCGCCTCCCGCAATTCGGGCACAAGTCCCCATGAATATGGGGGCATTTTTCGCCACGCGGGCAGTCTCCAGCAGCAGCAAAAGAACACATAGGCTGATCCGATGGATCAAGGGTGCTGGAGTAATCAAGATCGTGATCACCACCATCGAGAGCATTTCCAATCTCAGGTTGGGCCTTCCATGCAGGAGTGGTGGGTGAGTAAAATGGTCCCGCGAAAGATGAACAACCAGGACTGCTATCTTGAGCATCTGATGAAGGCCTAGAAGCTTTGACGTGCTCGTATCTGCACCGGCTGCCATAAGCACAAGCTCCTTTTTGATAGAAGGTACATATCTGCAATTCATTAAGAGGAAACAGAAAATGAGAAAAGATTTAATACAAATAGTAATAAAGAGTGTTGGTGATACAAGCCGGTTTAGAGGCAGTTACATTGTTAGGTGGAGCCTTTCGATCATGGGCGAACTCACAGTGCTCCCCTTTTAGACATGCCCCGTGAGCAAAGAATTTGCATTGGACCCTGGAATAGTCTACAACAGTCAAAATTTGTTTTTACAATTTTTCACCACAGATATTGATTACTTGATCAAAGACTGGTAGTTGAAAAATGAACATAGCACTTCCTTTGGAACAACTTTCTAGAGTGTCCTCAGCTCAACCCTTTGACATAACTAGGGATAGAAACATCAAAAGTACAGGCAACATTCAAGAGAAAGGAAGAAGGAATGAACGGAATTTTTTCAAAAACAAAAAGGGAAGAGAGAACAGAAAAGAAAATGCAAGTTTTAAAAGACAATGGCAAATTAACATATCATTACAACAAAACATATATATATATATATATATAAGATTTTTCTCCTTCTTCCACAAATATTCAATATTTTTCCCAAAATAAATATGATGATCAGCTAACAGGCTTACCTGCAACATTAAATCCTTAAACATAATATTTGTACGATGAAATCCCACAAAAATCCGAAACAATTATCGTACAGTCATCGGATAAGCCGTAAAATAAATTTGAGAAACGCGTGAAGTATGTGCTATGAGATGAATTTGAAAAATATCAGAACAAGAAGAGAATGAGCAATGAACATCGCACCGTTTATACATTCCGTCCGCCCTGAGAACACCAGTGAAGCGATTAACGGAACGATAATGAAGAAAGTGTTCGCTCAATCAAGAAAATTCGAAATTGGGAGAGTATTTAGGGCTTTTGAGCGTGGTGATATTTGTGAAATTACCATTTGGGCCGTCATGTGGCTCTTGTCCAAATAATCAACAATTTCATACATATAAAAATTCATTACATGCATGTCCTAAAGATTTTCAATTACTAATTGAGCTGGTTGCGCAAGAATCTAGAGACTCGTCGGTTGGGCGAGGTTCGAAACTGGAACAGTACCTTCTCAATTCCAGCTTGGCGGGCATAGAACTGGCGTAAAGAGAGAATTTTAAATCACAACACACTTAGCAGTGAGGCTCGGCGGGTGGACATCGTGAATTTGGTTGATAGTTATGCCCGGGCTGAAGCTGCGTACGTGAAGGTGGCGGCAGCGCTTTATGTCACACTTATGATTCATTGATCCCCACCAGATTCGGGATGGATTAAAGTAAACACCGATGGCGCTTGCGATAATCTCACGAGCCTGAGTAGTGCAGGTGGTTTGCTTCGTGACGCCTCGGGTGGTTGGATCGAGGGGTTTCTTATGAATATTGGGGATGTTCCATTACGGGCGCCGAACTGTGGGGTCTCTTTCAGGGGCTTCAGCTGGCTTGGGATAAGGGGTACCGCCAAGTTATTGTCGAGATCGATAGTCAATGCGTGTTACAGATAGTGCTTAGCTCAGATGGTACGTTTGGCGCCCATGATACCTTGGTTAAGGTCGTTCGGAGTTTGATCCAGCGTGAGTGGAACGTTAAGGTAGTGCATGTTCACAGGGAAGCCAACTTTGCAGCGGACCACTTAGCGAGCATGGCGGCTTCTTGCCCGATTGGGTTGTAGAGGATGTCCTCACCTCCTCTAGGACTTAGCACATGGCTTGACCATGATATTATTGGGGTCTCATATCCCCGTAAAATTTTAGCCTAATTCAGGCCTCTGGCTCCTTATTTGTACTGGAAAAAAAAATATACAACTTTTTGCAATGTTCAATAATTTAGTACCAAAAATATGCCCCTATTCATGGAAATTGATAATTTATTAACACCTTCTATACCATACAAATTATAGACATATTTTACCTAAATAAGATGAGTATGACCAAAACTGAAAGGTAATTAATAAAGACAATAAAATCTCACTTCAATATTTTTTTTTTAGTCAGATTAATAGAAAATTTATAGAAGAAAACACATAAGAGTACCTATAATGCATTTGGTCTAATTTTACATATGTGAAATGTAATGCCCTGTTTCTTCTCAGTTAAATCATAGCATTTGCATCGCTCGACTAAGTTTAAACTTTGTTGATTATTTCTTCTTATTTGCTCGTGTTTGATAATTGTTCTAAGTGTTAGGTGTGCTTTTGTGAATTATTTGCCTAAGTAATTAATTACTTATTTGCTTAAGTGATTAATTGACGATTTGTCTAACTATTTACTTCATTATGTGCCAATTTGATTATTTGATTATGTGCATGAGTGTTTTTTATTATGTTTCTATTTGAATATTTGATTAATGTGCTTTTGTGTTTAATTTGTGCCTAAATTTCTCTAAGTGTTGTTAATTTAATTGCTTATGGGTTAAATTTATTTTGTTTCAACTTGTGTACTTTTGATCAAGATGTTTATGTTGATTTCATTATTTTTATCATTTTTTTTTCCTAAGTACTTTTGTTTGGCCCAAGTGTTGTGTGGTTAACCTTTTTTCCTAAGCTTGTGTATTTGTACTTTTTCGGCCCATAGTGTTTTGATTTTGAGCCCAAGCAGAACCAATTTCTCAGCCCAAACATTAATAATTTTTCCAAGCTAATTAGTTGGCCCAATTTTTTTTAACCTTAAGAGATCTAAAGAAACTCATTTATTCTCCCCAGCAGCCCATGAAGCTTATCATTTCCAATACCTCGGTCTCTCTCCCTTCTCTCCCAGTCGCGCCGACGAGAAGCTCTAACAGCAACCTCCATGAAATCTGGCGACTCTCCTCCAGTAGCCCCAATATATATATATATATATATATACACACACATATATATATATATATATACATATATGTATATATATATGTATATATGTGTATATATATATTTGTACCTCACAGCCGACCCTAGCAGTTTTCTTCCCAAAGCTTTCCCTCTCAAATCTCACCGTCCCTCTCTCGGACATTAACGCACGCCGGCGACTGAAAGCTGCTAAACCAGCGACCAAGTGTAAGGAGATCGAGCTATCCACGAGAGACGAGAGCCGGCGACCTGAAACGGCTTCAATCGAGAGCAAGCATCTGGTGTTTTGAGCAGGTTTATGGGCGCAACAGATTAAAGGCCACCAAATTTTCCGACGAGTCGGATCCGAGCACCACTTGTCGGATGAGCAGGTTCTGATTGCATCAACTTTTCGGCGGTTGTATTGTGATATCAACCCAAGGTCATAATCATAAATGAGAAAGAAAACAAGTTTCTATTACTCAAGAGAATAAAAACAAGAGATTTACCAAAAAAAAAAAAAAAACTCTCAAACTCTCCAAAACTCTACTTGATTGTGTTTCAACACTCTTAAGGTTGATTGATCACACTTTAAGATGATTTAGATGAATGAAATAAACAACTTATTTATGGATACAAGCAAGCACACCATTGTTGGTAAATGGTGTGTGAAAGGAGAATGTTGGTGGATGGCTAGTCATTGATGACTTCTTCATTTGTGTGTTGCATGGAACTTTCAATTCTCCCATTTCCATGCAAGTTCTGAATAAACTTTCCTACTATGTCTCTGCATAGCTTAAGCTTATCCAGTGTAACCACTTTTGTTAATATTACTGATGGATTCTCCTTCGTATTGATCTTCTCTAGTTTCAACAGTTGTTTATCAATCTTCTCGCGTATCGAGTGATGTCAAACATCAATATTCTTTGTACGGCCATGGTAAATAGAGTTCATGTTTTAGTCAATAGCACTTCGACTATCATAATATACGTTATGCTCTTTCTGCTTGATCCCAAGTTCAAGGAGATAGCGTTTTAGCCACAACATTCCTTTACCAGCTTCTGCGGCAACAATATATTGTGGATAAAGCAACACACTTATGCAATCTTGATTGCAAAGAAATGGCTCTCCCTGCAAAAAATGTAGACATAACCAAAAGTAGACTTTCGACATTCAATATCTCTGGCCATATCAGCATCAGTAATCCTTCCAAGATTGGATCAGCTCCCCCGTAACAAAGACATAACTTAGAAGTAATTATCAACTAAGAATTTCTCAAACCAAGTAAATTCAAAATTCAAGGAAAACGCGATGATCAAGCAATGATAAAGAAGTTAGGGAGTCGAGAATGATTATTTTGATTCGAAACACAATCAATGAGCGAATGACCATTCAGTTAAAGTATTCGAATAATTTACTCGTTCAGAGATTCATCCTAAATAACTTTTCGTAACAAGAGAATAAATATGAGCAACAAATCAACGAGTCTTTTAACACATAGGCAATACTTTTACGAACAAGTCTTTTATGTGAGCCTAGATCGATCAACTCCTCCCCTTTCGGTTCTAAGAGTTGATTAAATTAGACTAGATGGGAATTAATTGACTAATCTTTTAGAATTAACAAAATCAAACGCGAATGAATCATATTCAATTGAAAATAATTGTAAATTGAAGTATCACTCTTCAACGACACTCAACATTCAAGGATGAGAATCGAAACCCTAATTAAACACAACCCGCATAAATAGAATGATCAACAAACATGATAATCAAAATCGAAACCAAAACATCATACCATATCCCTAGCAAGTTGATTTAGCCACGCATATTCAATTCAACACAAACAATCATCTCAATCTAAGAAATCATGTTCATAGATTAAACGAAGATAAAAACTTACGATTGATAAAAATTCCAATGTTGAATCCAATAAACAAGCTTAAATCCAAAATATTAGAGAACAAATTCAAGAGAAAATCAAATATAACAGATGGGGTTTTTGAGAGAAAAGTTGAAAAGAACAATCCAAGAGAGTCCCCCTAAGGTCTGGGACAAATTCTAATTTATAGGGCTCGACAAACCGAGCAAAAACGAGAAAAGAACGGAAAAACAAAAAAAAAATACAAACTACCTGCGACCAGGCCTAGTGGCGCTAAGGGTCGCGGGACGCTGGTGTTGGGACATATGAGGATCTTGATATGCACAAATCACAGAC
>CACSLK010027839.1:1540631-1552891 GCA_902706635.1 Striga hermonthica | reverse complement strand
AAAAAAAAAAAAAAAAAAAAAAAAAAAAAAATCATTTCAAAGTCGATAAATTAATGCTGACTTAGAATTAATTGACTCTTCATTTTTTTATTAAAGAACACTTACCTAAGAAAACTCTTAGTTTTTTTCACCTCTATGTAGAATATAAAGCTCCGGCAGCATCTGTAACTGGCGAAATCCATAATCTTGTGAAGAAAGCCATTACCTGCTCTCTGCAAATCCAACTTCACCTGCTCCCGTCAAATCCGAAAATTGCGTGTGCAGGAATTGAGGAGAAAGTAAATTTGTAGACAATTGAACAGCAGCACAGTAGCAATCGCCACTGTGAACTAAAACGCATGAAGGCACCTAAACGGCGCCGTTTTGGCCAAATGAAGGCTAAAAAAAAAGCCACAGCCACGTGTCGACCAAAGGAAGGTCGAAATTGGACACGTGTCGTCACCATAATTGCCCAAACTCGTTAGGCTTTTAACTTTGTACTTTACATTGTTGCTTCTCGAGTTACAAATGAAGAGTTACAAATGAAAGACACAAGATACTGATATATAATAAGAAAAAAAATATACAAATATAAACATTGTACTCTTTCTTATTTTTTTTTTAATTGTCATTTTAGTTTATCAACTACTAGTGCAGTACCCGCGCGATGCACGGCGGGCGCATAATTTAAAACATATTGTAATACCTATTTAAATGTAATTAATTAAACTTAACATGTAATTATACAAAACATAATTAAAATAAAAAAATCATATATTATTAAAAACTTCTCTGTACACAACATTATTTGTTTGATTCGGGGGCATCTCATGTTCACCACATATTAGAATTTTCAAACCCTTTCTGTTGGTGACGCGCGAAACAGCAACATATAACTGGCCATGACTGAAAACTGGTTTCTTCAAGAATAAACCAACGTGCGATAAGGATTGGCCCTGGCTCTTGTTAATAGTCATTGCATAAGAGACCACGACAGGGAACTTCCTTCGTTGAAACTTAAAAGGTATTCTTGCATCCGAAGGAGTTATCGTCATTCGAGGTACCAACACTTTTTCACCTGCATGGTCGCCCGTTAGTATCCTACATTCTAGGACATGACTGGAGAGTCTGGTTACAACCAAACGTGTCCCGTTGCACAAGCCCATAGAATGATCCATGTTCCGCAACAGCATAACCGGAGTTCCCACCTTCAAATGCAACTCATGATTTGGTGTACCAGAACATTTGAGAGAATTTAAGAACTCGGGAGTGTGGATTTCTGACAAGAAGTCAGAATTCAAATTGGATTTACACGTACTGTCGGAGCTCAAATATACACGACCTTCTGTCAGATTCAACGACGACATGTATTGGTTGATAGACTCAACAATCTCCAATGTAGGTGCAAGTATGGCTCTGTCCTGCAGATAACTTGGATCATCGGTTGCATTCTTGAACATTGGATACCTGCTCTCAACAATTGCAGCAATGGGATCATCAGATGGTGCTATTAACAGATCATCAGGTATTTCAATGGAGGCACAACCATCATTATAACCTCCAATAGTACCATCTCCGATGCTAGCAATCCAATCAACAAATTTACAAAGCTCCTCACGTTCATCTGAATCATCAAGGCTCTGAAGACGCATATTTTTCGTTAGCCTAAGCACTGTACAATCTTGCAAAATGGTTGAAGCATTTAACGAAGCATTAACAATCTGTTGACGATTCCCCTTTGGAATCACCGGGAGAATTTGTCGAAAATCTCCACCAAAAACGACAGTCTTGCCGCCAAAAGGTTTGTAATGGTTAATCGGGTTGACCGTTTCCATGACTGCCTGAAGTGACGTTTGAACAGCTTCGAAGCAATGCTTATGCATCATTGGAGCTTCGTCCCATATGATGAGGGAGGACCGTATAATTAGCTCTGCCAGAGGGCTAGCCTGGTTGATATCACAAGACGAATTTTTGTGAAGATTAATAGGTATGCCAAAGCGAGAGTGTGCAGTTCTTCCACCAGGCAACAGAAGAGAAGCTATTCCACTCGATGCAACACAAAGCATGATCTCACCTTTTGATTGTAATCCCGCAGCTAAAGTCCTCCACAAGTATGTCTTACCGGTTCCGCCATAACCGTAGACAAAGAAAACACCGCCCTGACCTGAGTCTACCGCTGCCATAATTTTTGAATAAACTCCTTTTTGTTCGTCAGTCATATCTCTAGAAGAGTACTGTGCTCGACTGATAAGGCCTTGCGGTCATAACTTAACTCATCCAAAATCAGACGATTTGTATTTGTAGTAAAATTGGTCATATCAGGAAAAGGCATTGTTGGATATTCCCGAAGACTCGTGCCGCGACGTCTCAACAAATGTTCGATTTCAGCGAGAGCTAAATTCTTTTTATCTGCATCACTGAGTTGCAAACCTAAGAACGAAAAGGATTCAAAGTCAGCATTTTAAAAAAATGGAATATAGTACTTAAACAGGATATGAAAATTAATAAAAAAACAATAAAACATAAATAAAAAATAAGTCACATACTTTCATTATTGAAGAGAAGACGTTGCCTATAGATGATGTCATCAGAGAGAAAATCCACACACGTTTCCCATACGTGCTCGGGCCTACCTAACGAACCCGATACCAACAACGTCGCAAACATACGTCGGAGAGAATCAGCAGATGCCCAATGACTTGTCTCGGATATGCCATCAACGTACTCACGATCGTCACCCAACAAACCTAGTGCATGGCAAGCATCACGATACGACGAATATTGAACGTTGTCGACCTTCATATAATCTTCATGGAAAGTTGCTCCGCGTATTACATTAACCAAACACCTCAAATAGAAATTATCGCCAGCGTTCGGAGGAACATAGCGCAGACGGGCTATAGCACCTTCTCTGATTCGAGGAGTCCACTCTCTCAAAGTTGTGTTCCAAACAAATTTCGATGGTGCCTCAACATAAGTAAGCTCCCTCGCCTCAGGATATATCTTGTTCGCTTCCATCCATGCCAAAAATTGACTCTCATTTACAGTGGGTTTTTTAATAACCTCATCAATTCGATCTTCATCCTCAAAAATAACATACTGTTCGCCTTTCAAGTGGAAACTCAAACGTTGTACGGGAGGTTTTATATACTGAAGTTCATAACCCAACAACCTCCAAGCCGCCTCACATGAAGAAACATATCTACAGTCGTAGAACATGTTAATCTCGTCAACGTGCTTTTCAGGCTCTCCATCTCTATTCGACTGATAAAACGATGTGGTGACACGATCATTGCCCTTATTGACATATTTAAAGAGGTACTTGATGGACCGGGACTGATTGCACCACTCAACATTTATGTGAGCACCATACTTCATCAACAATTTTCGATTGTGTGGCACGACAAAACCGTTATAGACAACTACACCATTTTTCTCTATATGTCTTCCATTGTCCCGACGTCTGTAACGCGGATAGCCTTCATCATCAACAGACGTGAAATCAAGAAATAGTTTTGGAAACCGTTTACTGCATTTCTCGTCAACCATGCACGGAGATTGCTTTCTGGCCAATCCGCATGGGCCATGGATCATGTGTTCCTTTACAGCTTCGTAATAAGACGGATCTGAAAACTCATCAGGTATCTCAGCAGATATGATTCTATTTATGTCAGAAGGATCTGGAAATTTGTTTTCTTTTGCTAAAAAAAGCAGTATATGTGCATGACAATCCGCATTTTTGAAATTCAACAGTGTATACAACTGAAAAAAAAATAATAAAAACGAATGTCAGACAATTATGAAGATTACTGTAAACAAATTCGAATTAAATTAAATTATGGAAATTAACGTATAATACATGCTATCACTTTACCAAATATTTGATTGTGACGAAAATCCTTTATCAGCTGCTTTAATTTTGATCTAAAAACTCTGCAAACGATATCGGGACGATCCTCAGGACGTAAGTTCCATGGGCCTAAAAATGAAGGATCTCGGGCCACTTTGGGTTGCATGTGAATGTTATAAATAGATCGGGATAACCTGCCCATCTACATATCGCCATTGCATCCTGATAGTTCTGAATCATATTTCGAGCCCCTCCAGTGAAAGAAGAAGGTAGAATTATTCTCTTTCCTCTAGATCCTGGATCGATATCACCACGAAGAACAACATCCGCCAACCCATTGTACATGTCGCACCGTAGGCGAGATTGATTGAAACGGATATATCTCAATCTTGATGATTCAACCATGGTATATGCATCAACAATAAATTGTTGAAACAATCTCCTGGCCGAAAGAATAGTAGATGGTTCGTGATTTCTATCGTGGATCCGATAAGCAAAATATTCTCTGATACTCACAGTTGTTCGACCATCCTCTTTTACTTCTCTCAGATCAGAAAATGGTATGTCTTCTCTATACCCATCCTCTCCATATGGCAACAATAGGGGATATTGTAAAGCCAAGTAGGAAGCATTAAGTTCATTGATCCTCTGTAGGCGTCCACTTTTGGTTTCAACCAATATATCCCTTTCACCCATTGTTTGATCAAAGTCTCCAACGACCAATGCAACAACTTCAGAACTTGTAGGCAAGTTATAACATCTCCCATCACTATATCTCCTTCCAATTAGACGAATCTTGAGATCATTTTGGCCGTGCTGTTGAATTCTTTCCTTAGCCATACGAAACGACTTAACCAGTTCATTGTGCTCGTCTAACATTGTTGTCAAGCAAGCAACAATTTCTTGATGCAAATCAGAAATACCGTCAGAGTTCCTATAAGAAATAAAAATTAAAAATCATAATCAGATCCACAAATATGTTATGAAAATTTTTTATTATACACTAAACAATATAAAATCATAAATAACCTCATAATATGTTACGCAAATTACTAACCTGACTGCATTCATTCTATTGGATAATTCATTATCCGTATCGTAGATATAAAGTTGCGCAAATTTTGGAGTTGCACCTTCAGATGGAAGTAGACTACCCATCAGATGATAGTTTTGGCCGTGTAGAGTGAGTACCGGAGGACCTGTACCATTGTTGATGCCTGCATCAATCTTCCCGCCCAAAGAAGTGAAGCCAAACATACTGTTATAAGATCTTATATTCTCTTGAAAGTGTTTGCTATTGCGGCTATCTCCGTGTAAAAGCTCATTTAAATATGCAGGTGGACTATGGAGAACAGGCAGTTGTATCGCCCCGTTCATACAACAACCCTTATATTCAGGAGGATCTGTTGCCTTTGTAGAAGACTTGCGCTCCACATACCAAAACAGTGCTCCGCAATAAATACATTGGCAGTTAGCATCACCCATGTCCCAGTATTCTAAAACATTTAAAATTTAGAAAAATTTATTAGGTTGCAATAAATGAGATAAAAAAAAACAAATTTAATGTTTTATCAACATAAAACATACCGGATTAGGTAGATGTGGATCCAATAATCTTCTTCGGTCTACCACGTTTTACTTGGGGAACATGAAGGGGGACAACACCATCTACAGTGTGATCGACTACATAATTGAAGTCAGTAGACAAAGATATAATTACAACAAAAATATATTAAATAGCAACAAATGAGTTGATAAAAACACAAATATAATGTTTTATTAATATACAGCATACCGGTTTGAGTAGATGTGGATCCAATAATCTTTTTCGGTCTACCAGGTTTTCTTTTGGGAACGGGAAGGGGGACAACATCATCAACAGTATGATCGACTACATCATTGAAGTCAGTAACAAAGAACTAATTATGTAAAAAACATATTAAATTAGTACAAATGAGATGAAAAAAAGAAATTAATGTTTTATTAACATAAAAAATACCGGATTGTGTCGATGTGGATACAACAATCTTCTTCGGTCTACCACGTTTTCTTTTGGGAACGGGAATGGTGACAACATCATCTTTGGTTAGATCGACAACATCATGCAACTCAATAGGCAAAGACCTCTTTTTATTAATAGCAGGTACATAATTCCGTGGAAGATGAACTGTACATTTTTATTATTTTATTTAACTAATTACACCAAGTAAAACATAAGTAATAAAATAATATGACATTAATGAGAGATATAAATCTTACTTGTGTTTGATTGATTCGGGGGCATATTATGCAAAACTCCCGAACCATCATCATCATCATTATCACTGTAATGTCTATGACAATGTTTTGGGTAATATTTTTTGACAAATTGTCATCAAGTTGCATGACACGACCTGAAAGAAAAATAATATAAATTAGTACATTTAATAAAAAACATGTTGAACAATTATATAATTTATTCACAATGAGGAATGTCTTACTGTTTTTAACATTATGTGTTATTTGATGCCTTTGTGTAGAAGAACAACCAATGTCTAACTCTACATACAAAAAAAATTAAAAGAAATAAAAAATTAATACAACTATAAAAAAATAATTAATTACATATAAATACGTTCACTGTAACATACCACGTGTGACAGCAGATAATGGCGTGATATGAGGACTACTCAACACACTTTGATACTTATAGGACATGTAACCCAAATTAAGTGAGCTTTGTTGAGGAATCAAAGATGATAACTGGATCGGCGGTGATGTCATACAACCTGTTTATATCAGTATTTAATTAACGATAAATTAATAATATATATTTTATAACATTAAAAAAAACTAAAACCGCACTAATGAAGTATACAAAATATTAAAATAAAGTACATATTACCTTTGCTAGTATTGTATTTAGTCTGAATCACGGGTGTGGTAGAACGACTCATTCCAAGAACTAAATTAAGAAATAAATATTAATATTTTTTAGATGCATACATATGACGACTAATTAAAGTATATTATGGAATTAAAGTTTGAATTGAATAACATAATACCATTAGTCACATCTGATAATGGTAAGTTCTGAGAACCATGTAAGAAACTCTGATACTGGTAGGAAGATTTTTTCGATGAATCGTTGTTTCGTTGAGCAATAAAAAATGATCCTTTGACAATCATTCCAAGAACTAAATTAAGAAATAAATATTAATATTTTTTAGATGCATACATATGACGACTAATTAAAGTATATTATGGAATTAAAGTTTGAATTGAATAACATAATACCATTAGTCACATCTGATAATGGTAAGTTCTGAGAACCATGTAAGAAACTCTGATACTGGTAGGAAGATTTTTTCGATGAATCGTTGTTTCGTTGAGCAATAAAAAATGATCCTTTGACAATCGGTGTTATCATAGAACCTGTAAAAATGAATAAAAACTCAGAATTAGTATCTAAATAGGTCGATTAATTTTTTTTACCACAATCGATTGTAATGTTGTAAGTGTTATGTTATGTTAATAAATTACTAAATTAAATACAAAAAAAGTTTAATTGTAACAAAATGTGGGCTTAAAATTAGTAAGCTAATATTTATTACTATTGGTGATAGTATGCTAATATATTCAAATTAACGTGGGCTTCAATTAGTTTTGATAAACCAATAAACATATGGACATAGTATTATAAGCCCAAAGTAATTATTTGTTCTGTAAAATTTTAATATAATATATTCGTTACTTAATGGATTTGATCCATAAGGCAATTGAAATTAGTCCTTATTATGTTAAATAAGACCAAATGTAAATCGGCCCATACTAACTTAAATGAGATCCGAATCATGATTGTTTGATTGATCCAACGGCTTAAAATAGTCAACATGATCAGACGGCTGTAAAGCGACGAATTCAACTATAAAAGGCGAGAACCCGAGAAAGTAAGGTTTTCTCATTTTCACCGCAAACAATCTGCCTTCCATTATATTTTTCCTTCTCGATAAAAATCTTATAGAAACAAAAAATTGAATTGATTTCTTTCATCTGAATCGTGTGTTTTTTCATGTGCATATCTCAATCACAAGGGGTGATGTTGTTACTTTTTTTTAATGATTTTCGTAAAAAAAAACCCTATTTTTCTTCGCTTTTTTTCATCTATTTTATGGTCCATGCGAATATCGAATCAATGAATCATGGTTTTTTCGTGTGGATCTTAGATTCTAAGTTACATATATGAATTTTTTTCGTAGATCTTTCGTGTGTTATTGTCTAGTGTTCTGATTTAATATTTTTTTTATTCACAAATCTTAATATTTAAGATTGTTTTTACTCCATTTCAATATTGATTGATCATATTTCATCAGATCTATACACAAAATAATGAAGATTTTATAAGAATGTATAGTTTTTTTGTTATCGATCGCGTCCCGATCTAACTGTTTATCAGGTTGCGTAATCAAAATTATTATATGTTTTCTGATCTGAGTAGTGTATATCAATTAGCAAATGAACTTAAGATTTCTGTCGTCTCTGTTTTAAAAGTAATATTTTTAAAACTTTGACGATTGATTTCTTCAAGGGAGAGTATTGATCGGTGATTGATATGGTACGACATAAACAAATAATAGAAGGTATGATATATTTTTTTTATTTTCTAATAATTTAACTTTTTTAGTATTATTGTTCTGGACATGCACCTATAATTGTTTTGAAATTTCTGTTAGAGTATCGAAAAAACATGAACGCTCAGATAGTGTAGTAAACTATTCTTTCTTCCCTATATGAGGGTATTCGAATGTGATGTTAGTGCGACATGTTTTGTGTATCATTGTCATAAAAAAAATCATGTTATAATCATTTCATACATTCAACCTTTAAAGAATAGATACTATAACAGCTTTAATGTGTCACCAAATATTGAAATAAGAACTATGTATACATGAATAGCATAAGAACTGTAAATAGGCTGTACAATGTAATATGCTGTGTGAAGACATCTTAAAACATTACCAATGATGTGCATACTAATTTCAATAGAATTACAGTGTAGTTTTTATTGAATATGATATAATTACTTTTGAATGTTACCTTGTGAATTTGATTCAACCGTCCCTGTTCGTATGTGTGTATTACGACTCTGCTTGCTGATTTCTTGACATATTCCCGCATTGTTCTTTCTCTTGGTGCATTGTCCACGTTCTACCAATCTACTATCTGAATTTAGAGTTCCAGTCCAAGTTGAGTATATCAAATATTAAGCATTATGATTTACAACACAAACCTGCAGTATACTAACTGTTCAAATCTGTTCACATAAAATTAATATGCAATACATGAAATATGTACGAATCCCATTAATAATCAATCTAATATGCTGTTGTTTTTGTTGCATGAGCATGACATGGAGTTTGAAGCTCAAGTCCAACCACCTACTCATGTGTCTATGGCATGGTAATTTGACTACAACAGATTTCAAAGAATGAACAAATAAAAGGTACAGTTACCATGAAGTTTATTTACAACATATGTTAGTACAAATCACATGCTGAAATAAAGAAACTATATTCTACATACATACAAATTTTTCTTATACATAGTATTATACATCACTTCTGATTTTATTTTTTAATTTTTAAATTGCGAGTATGAGGATTCGAAGGAACAAACCGATGAATGTGTGCCATAGGTTGAACAACATATCAGGTAAACAAATACATCAAAGGTAAAAAAAATAAAAATACTCATATGTATTACATATCTTGTTCTTTTGGTTTATTTGTTGGTCTATCTCTGCCTTGTGATTGCCTGCCTCTGACAACATTGCCACCATGATTATTTGGTTCGCCTACTCTATTTTGATTCATGATGCTTGCTATATTACTATAGATGTGAATGAAAAATATAACATAATGTTATATAAGAACTATAGATGCTTGCCTCCGCAGAGACGATTTGAAGTTATGGTGCAATATAGATACGAATGAAAATAGACTTTCATATGCTGATAATGGCGTAAAAAAGATTCAAGGAAAGATACGCGGGCTCGAAAAAAGGGTTATTAATTATTAGCGCAAAATTTTGATATCTTATGAAATTGTGGTTCAATGGAGAGGAAGTTCATATATGTTAGGATCCTATTTGTTAGGAAAGATAAATAAAGAATTTATTTGTTTCCTAATTGATATAATATAGTGCACGTGTGAATTGAAAAGGTATAAGTAGCTAGTAGATTCTCCTGTTGGGAGCTTCGTAGTTATTTTGGTAGTTTTTGTTGTGTTTTGTGTGTTGAGATTCTAGCGTTGCTAGTGTCGGATTTAGGCGGTCTTCGGACCAGTCCTCCCAGTTTATTCAGCTTTTGGCTGCGGCTCTAAGTTGTAATTTGCACGTTTGTGCATTTTGATCTATAATATTTTCTGTCGTTTCGGAAAAAAAAAAAAAAAAAAAGTTAAGTAGGATTCTTATACTTTATTTTACGCTATCCTGTTTGTAAGACTATTATTCTATAGATATTTTATATTATCTCTATAAAATAGGAATGCGTATCGAGATAAGAATGTTTAGTAGTACTAATCAAAACGTGTTTCTGTTTTTGACTAATGAAGACTATCAAAAAGATGTCATCATCACAAGTATATTTATAAGCTAGACTATGTATTCTTTTTACAAATAATAATATTAATTACATGCGTATAATCGTCGCTTTCTATCTAATAATTTCGAAATTAAGAACAGTAGTCTAAATAACATAAAATCAGTTCAAATGTTAGTGCCATCTTTTTTGTATGGAAGAAAATCTCTCTTTATTTTTTATTCTGCAATGGTTCTCCAACGATAAATAAATGGTATATATATATATATATATATATATATATATATATACATAAACACATTTCAACTAATTTGTAGAAATATAGGGTTGTAAATAACGTCTATTAATTTAGTTTACCATGTTTGAGTAATATTTATCAAGGTCATGTATTACATGTTAAATATATTTGTATATATAAAGATCTCAAGCAGCGGCGGATGCAGAAAATTTTATCAGCCAGGGCAATATAAAATAAAAAGTGCTCGAAATTTTTTATATCGTGCTTATTACATACGAATTTACCTTGTGCAAGAAATTTTTCATTCACATTCTTCTTCTTTCATTTTTTTTGAGATGTTTCGACCGTGATTGTTTATCAAATTTGTAGAAAAAAAAATAGAAAAAAAATTATATCTCAATTCTAAATCTAACTCTGACTTTAACTCAACCACATCATCTTCAATATTATTAATATAACTAAATAATATCATTCAACTATTCTTACACATTACATTAATTCACTATTAATCCACTCATACAATTTTAACTACCTATCATTTTCCAATCATATATCTCTTACTTTTACATCAATCAATTTTAATTATTCTTTTCAAATATTATTTTAATAAATTTTTAAATTTCCACACACAACTAATCATATTAACCGTTTTCAAATAAGCTCCAGTTAAACAGAAAAAAAAAAGTATAATTTTTCTAGTTTTTATAAACTAGCAAGGTCATACTTGTCCTGAGCAAATCCATAACATTGACAATATCTTGATTATCCTTTTATAATTCTACTCATAACTCATTAGTTAGTGTAAAATTTGTCTCATTAAAAGAAGACAAAATATAAAATCAAAGGGTTGTATCTGCACAAGCAACAAATTACATTGTCCTCTTTGATCAGCAATAGTCACATCCTCGATTATCATTTCAATAAATCTAATTATAGAAGATAACATAGAGATAATGTTAGACTTCATTTTATATAGACTATTAGAAAAACTTAAAATTGTTTTTGTTATGTCTTGCAAGTTTTAAAACTTTGTCTTTTCTTTCTAAATATTTGTTTGGAAATTATAACTACATATATTAGCAGCAAAAATCCAGCCTGGGCAGTTGACCAGGCTGGACCAAGTGTAACTCCGCCCCTGATCTCAAGTGAATTATATTATTCTATATATGTATTTTAAATTTTTCTATCTAAATTATAACTAAATGATTTTTTATTTTTATTGCAACAATTGAGTTAAACAATTTTTTTTTATATATATAAAATATGGTTAATTAATCGAATCAAATCATTTATTTGGAAGTTAATAGATATGTCACTTTTATGTTAATTTTTTAGGTAAATGATCATTTAGTTTAGATAAGAAAATTTATTATCTTTCATGTTAAGAGCAATGAAAATAACGAATCACATGTTAAGAACAAATAAGAAACTTTATTATCTTTCATGAAATCTCGAGAACTATATATTCCCTAGAGAAAATCATGAGAAAAACATGAAATAATAAAAAAGCAGGAAGCCTATCAAACTAAATAATAATATCCAAATAACAAATAAAAACCTTCAAAGCAACCCAAACGAATTGAACTAAATGTCTTATTCATATAAAATCAATCAAC
>CACSLK010027839.1:1490408-1516923 GCA_902706635.1 Striga hermonthica | reverse complement strand
GTAATGTCGGAAACGAAAACGACATCGGTATTCCGGTAATATTGAAAACGAAACTATCCGATCGAAAATACATCTATAACGATCGAAATATATTAAAACGGTATTTAAAAAATGATAAACACACCACATTATAAAATATAGCATTAAAACATTAATTGAAATATTCTCATGGCATAATAGTAGCAAAATTCAAATTAAAATCCACACCATTTGCTATAACAAAATCCATACAAATTCCAATAACTAGCAATTGAATTGTGACTTGTCCACCAAAGTGGGGTAGTCGGCGGCAGCTGGAGCCTGTAGCGGATGGTGCGATTGCGACGTTGATGGGAGTGGGGCGCGACAGCGACGAGCAGGTGACGGGAGTGACGACGAGCAGGCGTGGCGAATTGCGATGGCCGTCGGCCGATGGAAGAGATGACAGACTCCCAGACGATACTCGAGAGTGAAGACTGAACGGGATGAAGGGAATTTGGGCACTGTAGATGCGGTTGCGACGGTGATGGGAGTGGGGCGCGGCGGCGACGAGCAAGTGACGGGAGTGGCGACGAGCAGATGGGAGAGACGACAGACTCCCAGACGAGACTCGAGAGTGAAGATCGAAAGGGATGAAGGGGATTTCAGGATTTGGGCACTGTAGAAGGGTTGGGCTAAAGGAGATTTGGGCATTTGGCCCATTTGAGATTTGGATTGGGCTTTATAATTAAAAGTGAGCCTAGTATGGGTTGGGCCGGTATTACCGACGGTAAAATACCGTTTAAATACGGTAATTTTCAAAAACGATCGGAAAAGGGCTAAACCGTTTTCGTTTTCATTTTCGAATTCTTTTACCGTTTCCATTTCCGTTTTTCCGGTTACCGTTTCCGTTTCCGTTTAGCCTCCAAATCTGAAAATATTTCGAAAACGATTCCCGGTAATCGGAAATTACCGTTTCCGTTTTCATCCCTAATGTGGTGTAAAAAATACCACAATACCCTTAATGAAGATATAATTTTGACTTTTTTTGAATGGTTGGATTATTTAATCTTATGGCTGAGATTTATTCTCATTTCTTTCATTTAGAATTATTCTCATGTGAACCCAACTCTATATGTCATATATATATATATATATTATATGTTCACAATGAAACCGTAAGTTGTATTACTACTGCAATTGCAATTAGAGTTTAGGACGGAATTGTCAATTAGAATTTTAATTCTGACAATAACAGTATATGGATTCTTTCGGATACTATGAATTGTTATGAATAGGGTGAGTTTTAATTAGAGCATGTTCCTTGAATTGTTTTAATTCCCGCATCATAATTACAGTTATTTTTTTTTTTTTGGTACAAACTAATTACAGTTATTGTATCTCTGACTCTGCACTTCGGTCTTGCAGGACTTTTAGTTCTGTTTTTTTTAATTTGATATTGACATATGTTACAGTTGATTATTTGTTGAAAGAGATTAATCAAATGCCAATAATCTCATAATATACAGTCAAATAAATTAGGTCTTGATTGTTTATGAAATAATTTGTTCAAAATGAGTTATTTTAGTTAACTATAGTTAATTTGAAAAAGTGATATGGTTAGTTGTTAGTGGAATTTTAAAAATGTATTAAAATAATATTTATGGAGTAGATAATTAAAAATGTAGTTAAAATGTATTAAAAAGTGATATTAAAATAAGGAATTTTAAAAATGTATTAAAATAATATTTATGGAGTAGATATTAAAAATGTATTAAAATGTATTAAAAGTGATAACTATAGTTATTTTCTAATTATATTATCTATGTAAACAAACTAGTTAGTCACCAAAATGACCTAGTCTAATTTATGGAGTAGATAATTAAATGAGATGAACGTATCATTATTCAAATATAAAGGATGCCTTATTAATGTCTATCAAATTATATATTTGAATAATTGATGTCATGGATTATAAATCAGGAGGACACCCAAAGGTGGGCCATATGTTTATAGTTTATGACAACTAAAAGAGAAATTATAATTAGAGTTGGGTCAATTAGTGTGTTTGTCCAAAGATAACCACTAATTGATCATAATTATATAATTTCTATTAAGGATTAATATTTAAAAGAGAAGTTATACTAAAAGTGATGTTAATTAGTGTGTTGTCCAAAGATAGCCGCTAGTTGACTCAAGTTTGTATAATCTCTATCACGGATTGATATATAAAAGAGAAATTATAGTTAAAATTAGGTTAATTAGTGTATTTGTCTAAAGATAACCGCTAATTAATCACAATACCTATAATTTATGTTAAAGATCTTTCCTCTTAGGCATCAACCAAGTATATTATATATTTAAGTATTTGCCCAAAGGTATATTTAAATATATAATTTAAAAGATTTCTGAATCCATTAATTTTCTCTCAAAACTTAATTAAATAGCATGTATTAAAGTTTGCAGGGTTTAAATTGGTTTTTTCCGTCAAGTATTATTATAGAAAAATTCAATGGGCTGAACTTCAGTGAATAGTCCGAGCATATCCATTTTCAATTATGTACATTGAATTTGGATATACTCTAATTACTGATGAAGCGCCCACACCCATTGCTGATGAGAGCTCCAAAGTAGAGGTAACTCTTCGTAGGGTGTGTGAGCGATCAAATAGGTTTTGTCTGAATTTTATGAAGTTAATCATGGCGGATAACATTAAGGATAAGAATGCAAAAGAATTCCTAAATAAAAATCAAGGAGTTATCTCCATATAAAATTGCGGAAAGGTCTATTGTGGAAAGTTTCAAGATCAAACTCATCACTATAAAAGTTCAACTAATTTCGTCCATCCATGGTATCGTGTTTAACATGTTCACATATAAGCTAAACTTGCAAACATGAGAATGAATGTGATAGACTCATTTATGGTTTTATTCATCATAAACTCTCTACCTGTCGAGTTTGGCCAATCCTAGGTGAATTTATTGCACCATTAAAGATAAAAAGGACTATAAAGAAATTAAGGCTATGCTGGTGCAGAAAGAGGTGAGAATAAAATAGATGAAATAAGAGTCGATTCACTTTGTATCTCATGTGAGAGCCAATAATAGTGAGAGAAAATGGGAAACAAAAGGCAAATAAAAGGAGATTGGCTTACTCAAAGTTTTTGTAGGTCCAATCATCAAAGAAATAAGGTGTAATTTCTGTAAAAAGTTAAGCAACCTCATGAAAGATTGCCCGAAATAAAATCTTCATTTGAAAAGAAAACATACAGTAATTTTTGTATGTTGTGAATCGAATTTATTAAAGATCCCCAATAATACTTGGTGGCTTGATTCTGTGCAACTACTTATGCATGGGGTTAAACGTAGTGCACATAATAAAAATTCTGCTCTCTTATGGCATTAAAGATTATGGTCACATATCCGAAGAAAAGTTTTGAGAATGGTGAATAAGGAAACTATTTCTCATTTGGATTTTAGTGATCAAGATGTATGAATAGAGTGAATTAAAGAAAATCAAACTAGACATACATTAAAGACATCTGTCGATAGAAGCACTAAAATCTTATAACTTATGCACACTAATTTTTGTGGTCTATTTGACGTCCCTTCATGGGGTTATGTAAAGTTTTTAATCACCATTATAAATGATTTCTCACGTTATAATTATATTTATCTACTACATGAAATGACTCAATCATTGGACTATCCACAAATATACATTGATGAGATGGAAATGTAGTTAGATAAATAAGTAAAAGTTGTGAGATCTCCCAAGATTGGTGAATATTATTGAAAGTTCAATGAAAGAGGATAATGTCTTAGTCCATTTGCAAAGTTTCTTGAGATTTGAAATATTTGTGTGCAATACACTATAATTGTGACTCCTCAACATAATGTTGTTGTTGAGGGGATAAACCGTACTTAAAAGGGTATGGTTAGGAGTATGTTGAGTAATTCAATATTAACGTTTTCAATGTGGATGCATGTGTTAAAGATTGCTGCATATTAGGTAAATTGGGTTTCTATTAAAGTAGTTCCTAAAGTACCTTACGAACTATGGAAGGGTAGGAAACCTAGTTTGAGGCATCTTCATATTTGAGGTGTCAAGCAGAAGTAAAAGTATACAATCCACATAAAAAGAAACTTAATTCTAGGACAACCAGTGGTTATTCATTGGTTATCCGGAAAGTTCTAAAGGATATAAGTTTTATGGCCCTAACCATAGTACGAGAATAGTTGATTGCGAAAATGCTCGATTCATTAAAAATGATCAAATCAGTGGGAGTTTGGAACCGCAAAGTTTGGATGTCAAAGAAACTCGGGTTGAACAGTCCAAACCTGAGAGTCCATTAATGGTTGTTATTCTTCTAGTTACATTATTGTCATATAACTTAGATGAATAACACAACGATCCAAACTCACTTGATAATGAATCATCACAAGCAATCAGAATTATAGAACAACCTTTGGTTGATGAATCTCAAGCCATTAAAAGTAAAAATTCTGGAAAAGTTTGTCAATGCCATGAAAGAATAATTACAGTCAATGGATGACAATAAAGTCTGGGATTTAGTAGAATTACCTAAAGGGTCTAAAAGAGTCGCGTGTAAATGGGTTTTCTAGAAAACCAAACACGACTCTAAAGGTAATATTGAAAGATATAAAGCTAGACTTGAATGATACATCCGAAAAGGAAGACATTGACTACAAGGAAACATTCTCTCTCGTTTCAAGAAAGATTCCCTGAGAATTGTAATGGTAATAGTGGCTCTGTATGATTTTGAGCTTTATCGAATAGACATAAAGATCACCTTCTAAATGATACTTAAAAGGAGATCTACATGATCTAATTAAAACTTTTTGAGATCACAAGAATGAACTGTGAGTGTGTAAGTTGAATAGATCGACATATGGACTAAAACAAGCCTCTTTTTCAATGGTATCTTAAGTTTAATGATATCATAACTGCTTCTGGTTTTGTAAAGAATACCGTAGAACGGTATATCTACATTAAGGTCAGTGGAAGTAGATTTGTTATTTTAGTTTCGTATGTCGATGACATATTTATAGTTGCTAATAATGTGGACATGTTGCACGAAGTAAAGTATTATCTCTCTGAAAATTATGAAATAAAGGATGTGGATGAAACGTCCTTGGTAAATAGAATAATAATATTCTGAAATAGATCACTAGGACTAATAGTTCATCCCATAAAAGTTTTATTTGAGAGATAATGGATGGTTGTTCTGTATAATTCTAATTCATAGAAGGGGTATATTCAGTCTAAACTAAATGTCCGAAAAGGTAAAATGGAATGAAAAGTGATGGAGAAAATTTCTTAGATATAAATGATTAGGTGTCTTAGAACCTGTATTTGGCTTGATTACATATTTGTTGCTGGTATGTTAAACAAATATAAAAGCAATCCCTAAATGATTATTTAAATGTTGCAATGAAATTTCTAAGATATTTACAAGGCATTAAAGAACACATGCTATCCAAATTATTTGTTGTAATTGGATACTCGGATTCAGACATTTGCTCATAATGTCAAAAGGAGCAAGATTATGAAAAAGTGGAATAAAGTCCATCACCATGACTTCCACGATTAAGTTTGAGTTTGTGTTATGCTTTGAGGCCACAAGTCAAAATTTAAGGCTACGATGCTTTATCTTAGGACTTGGAAATGTCGACATCTTGTCCAAGCCGCTAAGAATTATTGTAGTTTTGTAGCAATAATATTTCAAGGAATGACAAGTATTCAAAGGGTGTGAATCACATAAAATTGAAATACTTGGTCGTAAAATATAAGTGAAGAATTAAAGTGTCATTTGAGAATTTTAGTAATAATTGCATGAAAGTGGATCCATTAAAGGGTTATTTCCTATAGCCTTTGGAAGGCATATAAAGAAAATTGGGATTAACGAATGGGGCCTTGTTGGACTGATCGGTACTGAATGGAATTGCTCAATTAATGGTTTTGACACTTATTGAATTCGATTAAAGATGTTTTATTCTTCACATATAATACCATCATTATGGATTTTTTTATTTTATAGTATATACATAAAAGTTGGATGGCTTATGGTTATGGTACGAATAGTTTGTTCCATATTAAAGTAAAATTGAATTAGAAATGATTTGTGATACATGGAAGAGATCATGTCGCTCGAAGACTTGTGACCGCCATGACTCGGTTAATTTCTATTTTAATTTTAAACGTATAGCTATATGTATTCTATCATAAGTTTGATGAAAGGTGCGCGCTTAAAGTAGTTCTTTGGGTTTCAACACTTATATGGTCCAAGTGGGAGAATGTAATAATATTTTATATATTATTCAATTATTGTGGACCATATAATTAGTTAGACCTAATTGAATTAATAATCAAACTTAATTAAGGTGAATAATTATTTAATAGATTATTAATGTTTTAATATTAAAGAGTCCAATTTGTGATGTTTGACGTGGGCAGTAAGTTAGGTTAGAACATGGGGAATGTTAGTAGAAATAGGATTGTAGATCTTCTTCTATATATATTACTACATGCCCCTCTCTCCCATCTCATACGAAATAAAAGTTCTCAACATTAAGGACTTTATGGAAAGACGAGAGACGCGGGAGAGAGAAACAATTCATAGCCAAAGACAAATTCATTATGGAGATTGAAGGAAGAGGATCCATCATTGGAGAAATTATGGAGATTGAAGGAAGAGGATCCATCATTGGAGAAGAGGATCGTATCAATATCATAGATCAAGAAAACAGGGAAGGACTATAGCTGGATTCTTGTAAGTTTCTATGTGCAATTTAATTTATGCAAAGATCCATGTTCTATGAATTAATAGAATTACATGCTTAGGGGTTTATTCAGTTTCGCCTAATAGTTATGAATATACCCATTAAATCTTACATCGTGATGTTGTTTTTATATTATTTTTGCTCTGGAGTTAGGTTTGGTATTAGGCATAAATAAGTTTACACATATATTCATTAACTCAACACCCATGTTGGACATGGGTATTAGTACTAGTTTTGTTTATTTAATTTGTATTGATATCACTTTATTTTATATATGATATGATACTTTTTGGAGGTGTAGGCCTTGTATGCTTTCTTATTGATTTGGTAGCTAGATTTGAAAATTATAAAATAGATTAATAGCCAAAACGAAAGTTGATCTAATATCAAGTCTAAAATCCTTATTTTATTAATTTCGTACTTCAAGAATTTAATATCTTATTTTGAAAACTTAAAACACATTTTTCAATATAGATTAAATAGCACAAGAACTTCCAACACATTATATCATTCATTTTCATATTAATTGCTTTTCTTATTAAGATTTTTCAAATGTAGGTAACTTTTTACAATAGTAAATACACTTAAGACAATACCTTATTTGATATTTTCAGATATATTTTATTTTTGGTTAAATAATTTTAGCCCGGGTAGATTTTTAGTCCTTCCTCCCCCTGTCCGTAGTGTATATTTATTATATTTAAATTAAATATATACATGTTTGTATATTTAGTTCATTCATGATGCATATTTAGTTCATACGAAATTCATATTTAGTTCATCTGTAGTGCATATTTGTTATATTTAAATTAAATATACATGTGCATATTTACTTTATCCATACATCACATTTATATATTTACTTTATCATTTTTTTTATATAATTATAAGTTTCACTAATTATATTTGCGTTTGATAATTATTTCTATTCCATGCACTCGTATTAATTATGGGCATTATATTAAGTTATTAACTATTGAGTAAATTAATTATTATATTAATTTTTTTTGTAAAAAAATAAATACATTTTATCAAACATTCTGTGGCTTTTATTTTTATTAATCAATAAATACAACTGTGTATATATGCCAACACTGGTGCAAATAGGTAGTACCACATACTACGAACCTAGTAAGTACTAACTGTGCAAGTTGGTCAAGAGTTAACAATCTAATCCATACTACCAATGCTAGTTCTTTCCAACCAAATTAAGTATCTGACCTCCACCTATAATGCTAGTTCCTTCCTTTTAAATTAGTGAATTGCTATTTACTGCCCCACTTTTACTAATTACCGCCCCCTCCCCCCAATTACGTTTTTGCCCTTATGACTATCTCTCTACTTTCTCTCCCTACACTTTCCTTCTTGACTTTTCACGGCTGTTTTGACCGTCAAAAAAATGTCGAAAAAATCCGAAAAAAATACCATGACATCGGCAACACATTGAAGATTGACTATGTATTTTTTTTATATTTTTTCACTTTACAAATAATTTTTTAAATTTTTTTTTCGTGTCCGGCCGGACGGACCGGACACACCAATGGGTGTCCGGCCGGACGGATCGGACGCACTCATTGGTGTCCGGCCGGTTCGGCCGGACGCCATATTACTTGTCCGGTCCGTCCGGCCGGACACGAAAAAAAAAATAAAAAAAAAATAAAAAAATTATTTTTAAAAGTGAAAAAATATAAAAAAATACATAGTCAATGTGTTGTCGATGTCATGGTATTTTTTTCAGATTTTTTCGACATTTTTTTGACGGTCAAAAGAGCCGTGAAAAGTCGAGAGGGAAAGAGTAGAGAGAGAAAGTAGAGAAATAGTCATAAGGGCAAAAACGTAATTGGGGGGGCGGTGATTAGTAAAAGGGGGGGCGGTAAATAGTAATACCCTTAAATTAGCTGACCTCCAACTATAGGAGCACAATTAACATGGATACATTAACGTGTATAATATATATGGGGTGGATCCAATAAGTCATTTCTTTAAAATGAGTACCTAAAACTCAATCTTAACCACTAATTTTACCTACATCAAGGACTCATATTAATCATTTAAAATATATATAAATTAAATAATAAAAATAATTATTAATATATTAAATTAGTTAAATAATAATTAATTCTATTGATCGGCCGTTGATCGTCGGTAGCTGGGAGTTGACTGGCGTTGACCACTGGCCGATGACCGTTGATCAGTCAACAACTTGCCGGAATCATATTTTCACTGATTGGCGCCGGACTTTCACTATCGTCCACCTCGTCTACCTCCCCGACAATTACGCCAACCAGTTTCTCTCCGAGTAGCCAATTCCGATTCTGCCTGATTCTAATTTTGCCTTAATTTTCTTACGACTTTTCATCTACTCTGTATCGTTGAAGAATTCGGAGAAAAAGCCATGGATGACGCCGATTTATCGATTCCTCTTTCTCAGTTACTGGTAACTCAAGAAATCAATCATTGTTCATATCAATGTTGTTCGGATAATTTACAGTGATCGAACAATCAGCTGTGAATTTGTGCTAAAAACATCAGAGAAAAGAAATTTTGAGGTGGACTCACGGTGGGTCCATAGGATGGAGAAGGTTCTGTAGACATCGAAGTTTTAATATTTTATTAATTAATGTCTATTTATTTTTGGACATAAATCCATGATAAAAAATATATATAATTAATAATGTTATTATTTCTTTCCCAACAAGTCAATCATAAGATTATGAAAGAGATTATATCAAATTATAAAGGACAGTCTTCTTCTCTAAGACTCTCTTACACAAATAAATAGGGTTCGCCTCAAAGTCATAAATCAACACCTCATAACTCAATGAAACCTCATAAATCAAATCTCAAATTCAAGATCACTAAAGAACTCTCTTGAAGGTCCAAAGGCGTTCTTGAAGATTTGAAGGCGTTCTCGAGATCCAAAGGTATTCAAGTTGAAGATCGGCGTTCAACCCACAACCAAACCTTCGAGTCTCTGGAGTATGTTCAATGAAGAAGAAGGCCCAGAAGAATAAAAAAAGGCGACAAGTTTTCTCCAAGAAGTATGAAGAAGACATCCATTCGTCTCAAATCATTCAAGAACATCTATGACGTTCAAAAAGCATTCAAACTAGATTCGTCGAGAAGTTCAACCAACATAGCTTTTGATCCAAGAAAAAGCTTTCAAGACCTTGAGTCAACGTTATTCAAGTTCAAATCCATCTTCTAGAAAGATCAAAGAAGCAAGTCGTCCAAGAAGTCGCCGTCAACCAAATCAAGTCTTAACATTTAATACGGAAATAATTCATTCGACTCCAAATTAATGTTAGAGAAATTCAAGATAAAGCCCAAACAAAAGTCCAAATCCATATTTGAAGATCCAAATCTAAATTGAAGAAAAGAAGAATCAAAGGAAGCATATATAGATTGTACCCTCAAAATAGTTTAAATCAAAACAAAATAAAGTTATACAAAAGTTTTATGTTTTTCATGAAATTCATTGTTACACGTTCTACTAGAGACCCTCCAATGGCGGACCTGATCTATTGCCCCTTTCTCTTTCCTCTGAAATATCCTCTCTAATTTTCCATTTCTGAATCGACGAACATCGTTTACCTCCGTGTCTCCATCATCGAGCTTCACAGGTCGTTTTGTGTTCTCAACAAGGTTCTAAGACTATTTTGATCCTTGTAAATTATCTAATAATTTAGAATGTGTTAAAAAATGTTTTCTCATATTCAATTCATATTTTTTCTCCATAATTCGAGCTTTTAGTGGCAAGAGCTTTTCTCCATTATTTAGAATATGTTTTCACATATTCGTACTGCTTGGACAACAAGTAAACCTCTTGTGATCTCCTGGCAATTAATCCACGATCACAACACGAAAAATATAATTTGCAAAATTACATAATACGATCCTAGATCCAACAAATGGATGTACATTTTTTCTAAGCAAAAAAATAAATCTATCTGGTCAACCCCCGGGCGAATAATTATTACAAACATTCATCCATCAAATTCCTCGACATGTCCGAGCCTTTAAAAAAATTTAAAACCATACATCACATTCATCAAACACATAATCGGCTATAATAGTGGATTAAACTAATTCCTGTAAAACCGAGTTATGCGAATATAATCCAATATATGACTGCGTTTGAACACATCTTGACAAATAAAGCCATAAAAATTCGAACTTGTACACAAAGAATTAAGCTAAGTGGCTCTGATACTACTTGTTGGGATCTATCAGGATCTCGTTATGCACAAATCACGAATTCAATAGCAAATCATAAACCTATGCGCAGCGAATCTAAAGGTTTGCATAGAGAACTTAAGGCTTAAAATTTATGGCGATCTGGTTGATCTTCTGGTTGGCCGTACACAGCACACCAATGAATTGTTTACTGCAAATTGCGTCCTAGGATTGCACGAACAAGATCGGATCGAGAACCGGATCAAACGGGTACAAACGGAAGAAGGCAAAGTTGCAGTCCTGGGGCCTTGCGGCGGCAAGTGCGGGCGCGTGGATGCTCGGAGGCCTGCGATCTTGGCGGCGTTGGAAAGCACTCATCGAGACGGTCATCTGGTTATGCTGCACGTCTTGATCGGACCTCTGGTTAATTCTGTACGAAAAAATAGATTTTGTCTCGCTTTACCGACTGTATTTCTCAAACAGCTCTTAATCTTGTACCGGTGGAACAACAAGAAGAAGATAAAGCTCGAATGGGAACTGAGAGAGAGAGAGAGAGAAGAGAGATGTGGGGCGTGATTTCACAAGATGTGGGATTCTCTTCTTTTCCCATGAGCTTAATGATGTATATATAGAGCTACAGTAGGGATCCTTAAGAGATTAGGATTAGGGATCCTTAATTAATTAAAATACTTGTGGACCGAGCCACTTATTTTAATTAATTGAATAATATTAAATGGGTCACCAACATAAAATTATTGCACTCCCTTTTTCTATCCCAATTTATAATTGAGACTCCAATAATAATTACTCGATTTATCTCCCCATGTTTAAGATATAATGTCCATTAATTAATTCGATTACTGACAATCAAGAATTAATTAATTTATTATTATTTCACCAAAGCTAGCACTCGTTCATCACATTATTACTCTGCCGGAATTTAATCCATCTCCAGGGTTTAGCATAATAATCTTTCATTAACTCACTCCGGGGACATCATCAAACTAACGCACATGGTGACCGTAAATATCCAACAGCACATCCTACATGTAGCAATATTACCGAAGACAGCGGGTCTATTGGCCCAGTTCACTAAGCCTCGCTCATGCGAATCAAACTAATAAATACTACACATATATGCCTGTTTAATATCTTACGGGTTAAGAGTACGCAGTAATTAACCGAGGCCTAGTTCGTTTACGACGATCAGTATAAAACGAACTGCTTCTCTCTGGGATCCTATTCAATACATAAATGTACTAGTGCAACTAATCAGTCAAGACAAATTGTACAGTTGACACTACAATTGTTCACGATGGGCTGTTCATATCCATCTAGGTTGTGAACCGCGTATTCTTCTTTCGCGAGTAACTGATAGTATGATCTTCGGTTCGCCCGATGACGACCCATACTATCTAATGCAAAACAACAAAACGTAGAACTTGTTTAATCTAACATGTTTCTCATTCATAAAAGGGTAAAAGTGTAATATTATTTAAAGCCAAGCTTTCAGTATATAACACTAACACATGATTCTCATTCATAAAGAGTAAAAGTGTAATATCATCCAAAGCCAACCTTTCAGTATATAACAATAACAATTTCCCACTTATACTTAAAGCTTTCGCTTACAAGTATTGTCCGATCAATCTGTTATTCCAAAATATCTATATCGATCCTATCACTATGCACTTGACTCTCATTTCTATCACGTGTTTGACGAAGACCTTCTCTGGCAAACTCTTCGTGAAGGGATCAGCTAGGTTGTCCTCAGATGCAATCTTGACAACACCAACGTCTCGTCTACCAACTATCACTCGAATCAGATTGTATTTGCGCTCTATGTGTTTGCTTGCTCTGTGGGTTCGTGGTTCCCTTGAGTTTGCTATTGCTCCACTGTTATCATAATACACGATGATACCACGTGGCAAACTCGGAATCACTTTTAAGTCCACTAAGAAGTTTTTTAGCCAAACTATCTCTTTCGCTGCCTCTGAGGCTGGTATGTACTTGGCTTCCATGGTGGAGTCTGCCACGCATTTCTGCTTAGCACTCCTCCATGAAATAGCTCCACCTCCCAAGGTAAACACATAACCATAGGTTGACTTACTATCGTCCCTATCTGACTGAAAGTCAGAATCACTGTAACCCAGAGGTAGCAAGCGGCCTGCACGGTAAACTAGCATATACTCCTTAGTCCTTCTCAGGTATTTGAGTATATGATTCACCGCAGACCAATGTTCCCATCCCGGATTACTTTGATATCCAGCTATTAAGCCAACGGCGTAGCTAATATCTAGCATGGTAGAAAGTATAGCTCCTACTGCTGAAGCATAAGGAACTGTCTTCATCTACTCTATCTCTTGAGACGTCTTGGGAGACATCTCTTTAGACAGAGGTATTCCTTTCCTAAAAGGTAAGGTAACTTTGTTGGAATCCTGCATGATGAACCTAGCCAAGACAGTATTTATGTATGAAGACTAGGATAAGCACAACATTCTCTTCTTACGGTCTCGAACGACCCTAATACCATGAATGTGTCCTGCTTCTCCTAAGTCCTTCATATCAAGCTGCTTAGACAACCACACCTTTACGTCTGATAACTCCTTCTTACTGTTTCTAATGAGAAGTATGTCATCAATGTAAAGCAAACAAAAAACCACCATGCTCCCACTGATTTTCTTGTACACACAATGCTCATCCAGAATGGGTGAACCCATACGACCGGATCACCTAATCGAATCGGATATTCCAAAATCTTGAAGCATGCTTCAGTCCATAAATAGATCGATTAAGCTTACACACTAGATCTCACGTCCCTTAGCAATGAAACCCTCTGGTTGCTGCATATAGATGTCCTCCCAAAGGTTCCCGTTAGGGCATGTCGTCTTGACATCCATCTGCCAGACCTTATAATCCATAGGAGCGGCTACAACAAAGATAATCTGAATGGACATAAGCATAGCTACATGCGAAAAGGTCTCATCATAGTCTATACCCTCAATCTGGGTATAACCTTTCGCAACAATCCTAGCTTTAAAGGTTTGCATCTCCCCATCCGATCCCCTCTTTCAACATTCATTGCAACATTCCATGAATCTGCATCTTTGTCTTGGAGTGCCTTTTTGTATGTCCTTGTCCGATTCTAGGTTTCCTGGAGCTGAGCCCGAAGACTCTCCAAGACCTATCCATCGGCCGTGTAACTGAGAAACCCTCCCACTATGATGAGGTACCGTCTGCACTGGTACACTCTCAGTGTGTCGTGTTGCAGTATAATGTGATGTATCTACTTGTGCACTCGGTGGGGAACTATCGTCTTCACCCCTTAACTCCTCTAAGACTACTCTACTCGCGGGCTTGTGATTCATAATATAGTTTTCTTTCAAGAATCTAACATTCGTGCTAACAATTACCTTTTGATCCTCGGGACTATTGAATAATCTACCTTTCGTTCCCTTGGGATAGCCTACAAACACTCGTGCTTCCGAATGTTTCTCCAACTTGCCAGCTTTCTGCACTAACACGTGTGCAGGGTACCCCATACTCGAAAATTTGCGAAATTGGGCTTGTGCCCTTTCCACATCCCATAAGGGTAGTCTCAACTGACTTTAAAGGAACCATGTTCAGAATATACAATGTTGTTTCCAATGCCATACCCCAGAAAGAATCTCGTAACTGTGAATAACTCATCATAGACCTAACCATTTCCATAAGAGTCCTATTTCTTCGCTCTGCAACCCCGTTCTTCTGGGGCATGCCAGGTGCAGTTAGTTGGGATTCAATCCCAGCTTCCGATAAATATATCCTGAACTCTCCAAAGAGGTATTCGCCACCTCAATCATATCGAAGTGACTTGATACTTTTATCATGAAGCTTCTCCACAACTGCCCGATACTCCTAGAATGTCTCAAAGCTTTCGGACTTGCAATGCAACAGATAAATGTATCCAAATCTCGATTCATCATCAATAAAAGAGACAAAGTACTTGAAACCTCCTCTAACCCGGATCGATATAGGACCACATAAATCAGAATGAATCAATCCTAGCACTTCTTGGCTCTTATATCCCTTTACCTAAAATGGCCTCTTGGCCGTCTTACCTTCCAGGCATGATTCGCAAGTCGGATAATGATCTTTTAATGGACCGAGGAGTCCACTAGATACCAACTTTTGAATCCTCCTAAGGTTGGTGTGCCCAAGTCTAAGGTGCCAAATATATGATTGATTCATCTGCGAAGACTCCTTCCTCTTATTAAATTTAGTCATGACATTATTCAATTCAGTTTGTTGCAGTGTGGGAGGGTTTGGTTTAAGAACATATAAATTGCCAACTAATGAATCAGAACAAATGAAAAGTTTTCCATAGCGAACAATAACCATGTCATGAAACGTAAATAAAAAACCATCCATAATAAGTTTAGAAACTGAAACAAGATTCTTTCTAAAACTAGAAACATAAAGGAAATCTCTTAAAACCAAACTACTCCTATCAAATGATAAAGTAACGTCTCCCACTGCAACAACTGCCATTTTTGTAGCATCGCCCATGTAGACGGTGATCTCTCCCTCCTTAAGTCGTCTGGTTTCCTGGAAAGAATTGCAGACATGATCAATGGCTTAAGTATCTACACACCAGGTTCTGGTAGATATAACTGCTAAATATGTTTCAATGACATAAATGAGAGAGTTACCTTTCTTGAGGAGAGGGTCGTCGACCTTCCAGTGTCCTGACTTGTTGCACTTATGGCATCTACCTTTCGGCTTCTTTGCCACTGCATGAAGGGTCGGTCGCGGGGCAACCAGAGCATCTATTTATTGTGTTTTTGTACGTGTTTTTATGTGTTTTTGTGTGCTTTCGAGTCGATTTTGGGTTTGTTTTAGTGTCGACCGGTCCATTTTGTCGTTTATCGTGTGTTTTTATGTTTTTCTTTTTTATTTTATATTTTGGCATACTTTTCTGTGTTTTTGGGTATAAATTTCAGGTTTATTCCGGGGATGGAGAGGGAGAGTCGAGCCATGTTACGAGAAAGTTGAGCCACATTCCGAGAGACGAGCATTTTTCTAAGAAGTCGAGTTTTCGAGAAGTTTCAAGTCATTCCGTGGGAGTTATTGTCGAACCGAAAAGTTGGAGCCTTAGTCAATTTTTCCAGT
Organism: Striga hermonthica; assembly: GCA_902706635.1. Taxonomy (NCBI): domain Eukaryota; kingdom Viridiplantae; phylum Streptophyta; class Magnoliopsida; order Lamiales; family Orobanchaceae; genus Striga; species Striga hermonthica. The sequence continues at coordinate 1,500,835 of CACSLK010027839.1, read as the reverse complement.
CGTGCCCACGTTTGCGCGCTCGCCGAAAAGCCACAAGGTTGAGATTCCCACGCTAGCCGTCGCCCAGCGCACTCGCGCACTCGCCAAAGGAAGTGCGACGTCTCAAGTCCCGCCTACAGCTACCCAAAAGCCCAGCGCACTCGTGGAAATCCCCGTAAGCTCGAGAGTGTCGCGGCACCGCAGCCAAGCACATGCCCGCTAGCTCACGGGCCGAGCTGCAACCTCGCAAGTCTCCCCATGCCGCCGTCTGCGTGCGCAGATTCGGGCGCGAGCTCGAGAGTGTGCCTTTCCGCGTGCATGCCCGTGCGCGCCGGCACGTCCTCATGCCACGAGCTCGCGAGTTCCGTGGCGAGATCGAGAGTGCCGAATTATATCTGCATTTTTTTTAGTTTGTCTTTTGTGATGGAATATAAATACTTTTGAGCCTTTGCATTTTGGATTATCTAGCTCATTATGAAACATTTCTGTTTTTGGTTCTTAGCTTTAGTCTTTTATTTCTCTCTAGAGTAAGGTGTGGATGCTTATTACATTTTTCGGCGACTTTTTCAGGTGATTTCTCGTTTATGCAAAGTTCTTATCTTTCTCTTCCGATTCTGATCAAGCATGCGTTAGGGATGTGAGTACTTACTTTTAAGCCTTATAATCTCGATTTTAGTAGCTCTTTTAACCTCCGAGTCTCTGGAGTACGTTCAATGGAGAAGAAGGCCAAGAAGAATAAAAAGAAGCGACAAGTTTTCTCCAAGAAGTAAGGAGAAGACATCCATTCGTCTCAAATCATTCAAGAACATCAATGACGTTCAAAAAACATACAAACCAGATTCGTCGAGAAGTTCAACCAACATATCGTTTAATTCAAGAAAAATCTTTCAAGCCCTTTAGGCAACGTTATTCATGTTCAAATCCATCTTCTAGAAAGATCAACGAAGCAAGTCGTCCAAGAAGTTGTCTTCAACCAAATCTAGTCCTAACATTTAATACGGAAATAATTCATTCGACGCTACATTAATTTTAAAGAAATTCAAGATAAAGCCCAACCAAAAGTCCAAATCCATATTTGAAGATCCAAATCTAAATTGAAGAAAAGAAGAATCAAAGGAAGCATATATAGATTGTACCCTCAAAATAGTTCAAATCAAAACAAAATAATGTTATACAAAAGTTTTATGTTTTTTCGTGAAATTCATTGTTACAGGTTCTGCTAGTGACCCTCCAATGGCAGACCCGATCTATTTCCCCTTTCCCTTTCCTCTGAAATTTCATCTCTATTTTTCTATTTCTGAATCAACGACCATCGTTTACCTCTGTGTCTCCATCATCGAGCTTAACAGGTCGTTTTGTGTTCTCAACAAGGTTCTGAAACTATTTTGATTCCTTGTAAATTATCTAATAATTTAGAATGTTTAAAAAAAAATGTTTTCACATATTCAATTCATATTTTTTTCTCCATAATTCGAGCTTTTAGTGGCGAGAACTTTTCAGTGATTGCGGCAAGAGCTTTTAGTTGCGAGAGATTTTAGTGGCCTCGACAGTTGTTTGTTCAATTCACAAGTCGACTCCACCTAACTTTTCAGTTGCGAGTATTTATAGTTTATGAATATCTGAACAAATAAAAAATGATATGTGAATGTCACTGAGTACCCAAATTATCTAATGAAGTTTTCTTTTTCTCTTTTAATTTTGTGAATGTATTTAGATAATACATCATGCATATTTTAGTTATAAATAATGCATGCTCAATTGAGAATACATTTATGATGCATATTGAGTTCATACAAGATGCATGCATATTTAGTTCATTCAAAGTGCATATTCGTTATATTTAAATTAAATTTATGCATAATGCATATGTAGTTCATTCATGACGCTTATTAGTTGATACTAAATGCATACTTAGTTCAACCATAATGCATATTTGTTATATTTAAATTAAATATATACATGGTGCATACTTAATTCATTCATGATGCTTAAGCATATTTAGTTCATCTATATTGCATATTTATTATATTTAAGTTAATGTATACATGATGCATATTTAAATCATCATAGTGTTGAAATCTGTGAGGATCTTGTTATGTACAAATCACGCATTCAATAGCAAATGTAAACCTATGCGCAACGTATCTAAAGGTTTGGCGTAGAAAACTTACGGTTTAAAATTTTATGGCGATTCTGTTGATCTTCAAACGGATGACCGAGATGAACACACGAACTGGATTGGATCACGAACAGAACGTCGGGCTCAAATCGGGTCGGGTGTGTCGGATCACCAGGTCGAACGGCGTCGGGCATCGCGGAGGCATCGCGGCTTCTCCAGGCAGTACGTGGGGCTCACATCGTCGCCCAGCTGGGTCGCGGTGGTTGCGGTTGGCGGTCCTCGGCTTTGGGTCGTGGATCGTCAACTCAGTTGATCACGGGGTTTATGAATATATGTATCTCAATAAACCACCAGTCTTCTACTGTATATCTCAAACATCTTCTTCAACTTGTATCAATGGAGCCACAAGAAGAAGATAAAACTCGAATTGGAACTGGGAGAGAGAGGGGGGGCGCACGACGTGGGGCGTGTTTTTTGAATTATCTGTTCTCTTCACATGAGCTTAATGGTGTATATATAGAGCTACAGTAGGGACCATTAGGATATTAGAAATAGGGCTACATAATTAATTAAAATACTTATGGGCCAAACCCACTATTCTAATTAATTAAATAATATTAATGGGCTACCAACATAATATTATTGCACTCCTTTTTCCTAGCTCAATTTACAATTGAGACTCAATTAATAATTACTTGATTTATCTCCCCATGTTTAAGATATAATATCTATTAATTAATTGATTACTGACAATTGAGAATTAATTAATTTTTTATTATTTCAGCGAAGCTAGCACTCGTTTATCATATTCTTACTATGCCAGAATTTAATCCACCTGCAGGGTTTAGCATAATAATCTTTCATTAACTCACTCCGGGGACATCATCAAACTATACATACATGGTGATCGTAAATATCCTAATAGCACATCATACATACAACAATATTACCCAAGACAGTGGGTCTATTGATCCAATTCACTAAACTTCACTCGTGTGAATCAAAGCATTAAATATTGTATGTATATGTCTATTTAATATCTTACGAGTTAAGAGAACGCAGTAATTAACTGAAGCCTAGTTCGTTTACGACGATCAATATAAAACGAACTGCTCCTCTCTGGGATCCTGTTCAATACATAAATGTACTAGTGCAACTTCAGTCAAGACAAACTGTACCGTTGACACTACAACCGTTCATGATGGGGTGTTCATGTCCATCTAGGTGGTGAACCATTATTCTTGTTTCGCGAGTAACTGATAGAGTGATCTTCGGTTCACCCGATGACGACCCACCCTATCTAATGAAAAACAACAAAACGTAGAACTTGTTTAATCTAACACGATTCTCATTCATAAAGACTAATAGTGTAATATCATCCAAAGCCAACCTTTCAGTATATAACACTAACAATTTCCCACTTATACTTAAAGCTTTCGCTTACAAGTATAGTCCTATCAATATGTTATTCCAAAGGACCTATGTCGATCCTATCGCCATGCACTTGACTCTCATTCCTATTACGTGTTTGACGAAGATCTTCTCTGGCAAACTCTTCGTGAAGGGATTAGCTAGGTTGTCCTCATATGCAATCTTGACAACATCAACGTCTCGTCTACCAACTATCACTCGAATCAGATTGTACTTGCGCTCTATGTGTTTGTTTGCTCTGTGGGTTCGTGGTTCCCTTGAGTTTGCTATTGCTCCACTGTTATCACAATACACGATGATATCACGTGGCAAACTGGGAATCACTTCTAAGTCCACTAAGAAGTTTTTTAGCCAAACTATCTCTTTCGCTGCCTCTGAGGCTGGTATGTACTTGGCTTCCATGGTGAAGTCTGCCACCCATTTTTGCTTAGCACTCCTACATGAAATGGCTCCACCTCCCAAGGTAAACACATAACCATACGTTGACTTACTCTCGTCCCTATCTGACTGAAAAATAGAATCACTGTAACCAGAGGTAACAAGCTGCCTGCACGGTAAACTAGCATATACTCCTTAGTCCTTCTCAGGTATTTGAGTATATGCTTCACTGCAGACCAATGTTCCCATCCTGGATTACTTTGATATCTAGCTACTAAGCCAATGGCGTAGCTAATATCTGGCCTGGTACAAAGTATAGCTCCCACTACTTAAGCATAAGGAACTATCTTCATGTACTCTATCTCTTGAGACGTCTTGAGAGACATCTCTTTAGACAGATGTATTTCTTTCCTAAAAGGTAAGGTAACTTTCTTGGAATCCTAGTGGATGAACCTAGCCAAGACAGTATTTATGTATGAAGACTGGGATAAGCACAACATTATCTTCTTATGGTCTCGAACGACCTTAATACCATGAATGTGTCCTTCTTCTCCTATGTCCTTCATATCAAGTTGCTTAGACAACCACACCTTTACGTCTGATAACTCCTTCTTACTGTTTCTAATAAGAAGTATGTCATCTATGTAAAGCATAAAAAAAAAAAAACCACCACGCTCCCACTGATTTTCTTGTACGCACAGTGCTTATCCGGAATCGGTGAACCCATACGACTGGATCACCTAATCGGATCGGATGTTCCAAGATCTTGAAGCATGCTTCAGTTTATTAATAGATCGATTAAGCTTACACACTAGATGCTCACGTCACTTAGCAATGAAACCCTCGGGTTGCTGCATATAGATGTCCTCCTGAAGGTTCCCGTTAGGGCATGTCGTCTTGACATCCATCTGCCAGACCTCATAATCCATATGAGTGGCTACAACAAAGAGAATCCGAATGGACATAAGCATAGCTACTGGCAAAAAGGTCTCATCATAGTCTATACCCTCAATCTGGGTATAACCTTTCGCTACAAGCCTAGCTTTAATGGTTTGCATCTCCCCATCTGATCCCATCTTTCTCTTATAGATCCACTTGCATCCAATGGGTCGTACCCCATAGGGTGTTTCTACAAGATCCCAGACCTGATTAGAGTCCATTGACCCCATTTCAACATTCATTGCAACATTCCATGAATCTGCATCTTTATCTTGGAGTGTCTCGTTGTATGTCTGTTGTTATATGACAATTAACAACGATAATAAACAAAGGAGCTTTATGAAAGAAACACGTAATCAACAGGGAAGACATCAGTTTCAGCGTAAACAACGTCGGTATTTATTTTGTATTGGTGTGGATCATGTTTTTGATTTATTACAAGAGTAAAAAATGTTCTCTCTCTTCTTCTGAGGATTTGTCTCGCTATTTATAGTACGGTGGCCAACAGTACGAGGTTGGTGTGATCACATTTAATGAAAAGGTGAAGTCAAAGGCGGTCATCTGCCACTTGTGTTTGTTGTTTACCACCTGGATAATAGTCATGATGACGAGCCAAGCTGTCGCCACCTCGTGAAACCGATAAGCACGTTTTGAAGACGTCGGTTATCTGATGAGAGATGTCGGTTGAAGGGATAAAGATAACGATTTCGATGTTTGTTTGTCAAATAACGATGTCGGTTCTTTAGCCCATTGTATGTGATGTGATAGCACTTGAAGCCTGGGACCTTAAGATCCTTAAGTTCGTATAACTTTATGCTAGTATTCCTCGATAATCTGGTTTACCGAAAACTATGTCAACAAGGTGGCCCCCAGCATTAATAGGCGTTTGGAAAGGAACGGGTATTGATGTTGTAGATCGTCATGAAATTTCTGATCCAAGTGACATGTCGGTTTCCAGCTATGACGCTCCGACGTCTCAACACTTTAATGTGAGGAAGAAACGTGAAGCTGAAGCGGCACGATTCTTTTTTAATTAAATACAACGATTGCTGATAAGGCAACGATTACTTTTATAGGCCACGTAGTCGTTAATGATAGGCGCAGGTCCCATAGGTTGCATTTACTCATGAAAAGAAGAGGTGTAGTACACACGCCCTTCTTTCGTTTCCCTTTCAAAGGTTATTTTTGGTTTTATGAGTAAAGTATAAATAATGAACTGCCTCTTGAAATCAATTTACCTTTAATTTCTCTGCATTCCAACTCTTTAATTTCTTGCTTCCTTCGATTCTTCGGTTCATCGCTCAATTCTTCAAAGCGCTTCTTCTGGATTTGCACTCTTTTTCTTGCGGTAAGGTTTGTTTCTTCGATTGTTTTGTATTGCTGAGTTTGGTTTTCTTGAAATCATGAGTGTATCGTGGGCGTCTTCGGGTGACGACGAGTTGGATGTTATGATGATTAATGGTTCACTCCGGGGAAATAGAATTGCTAGCCGAGTATCATCGGTGGGATCCGGCCTTTGTCGAACATTTGAACATTCAAATAAACGACACCGAAGGAGACAAAAGGGTGGAAGAAAACGCAATTGATGATCCAAAGTATTGGAGATGGCCCATTAGAAGGTGGCCAGATCCAACGGTAGGTTTTCACGGTGAGGCGAGCATATTAACCGACGCAGACATCGTGATGCTGCGAAATAATATCCGGGTTTCAGCGTCGGTAAGGTTATTCGTTCTTTATCCTGGAGAAAGGATCACATGTCCTCCACCAGGATGTGTGGGTGTATTCACCGAGAGCCTGAGGTCAGGTCTACGATTTCCTTTGCCGCGTATAATTACGGAATATTTGCGGAATTTGGAACTGAATTTATGTCATATTGCTCCGAATTCGTGGAAACGGGTCATCGGTTTGCTCTTGCTCCTCGCCGAGAAGAAGTGGGACCTACCCTCGGCGAGCGAGATGAGGAGTATGTTTACTTTGCGGAAGAGTCCGGACAGACAAGTCTCAGATCCACTTCTCACTTTTTCCATTGTCAGTAAACCGCAGTCAAGAGTCAAGGTCGGTGAGCTGATAACGAAGGTTCCCGACACACTCCACGGCTTTCAGGAAGAGTGGTTGTGGGTTGGTGGAGATTGGCAGTGTGCCAATTTTGCTAATGACCTCCTAGCCAACGGGACGAGTATCCCAATGGCTGTTAAATCTGCGTATTGTAAGTTAAATTCACTTTTTTCTCTCCATTCGAAGTTATTGATTACTTGTTTTTTTGTCTTCGGTAACAGGTGGCCTTTTGTGACCTTTGTAGCCAAACTGCAAGGAAAGAAATAACCTCGGTTTGAAGGAGAACTGTATAATCGAGTAGACAAGGTATTCGAGCTTTCTCCGAACAAGCAAAGATATCAACGACTTATGAAGGATTCTCGACTAGAGTTTGCAGGCTTATCACCTGGAATTCTAGATTTCGCATTCCAACCTGGTAATGATATCGGTTCCTTATTTGTCATTCTTTTCTACATTTCGGTTGTCATCCTTGTAATAATCTGAAATTGCTTGTTGCGCAATATATTATCCGCTGCTTAGATTTTTCGGTTTCTGAGATCCCCTGGAAGCCGAGGAATACAGAAGGCATAATCCCAACTTGGATTTAAAGAACAAAGTTGGCAAAGCTAAAAACTTGCGATCAACCGAGATGGCAGGACGCATGAATCTGCTCAAGGCATGGAAGAAGAATCCAACCAGTTCCCGAGGTGCCGCTGGCGAGCCTTCAGTGGCAAGAGATGAACCGACCCCAGCTATCCAAAGCAGCCCGGCCGTGATAGTCCCACCGATAACAACTGTAGTTTTCATGGAGGAACCGGTACAGTAGGTGATAATGCCGGTAAACGAACCGATTACTGAGGTTGAAGCTTCACAAGAAGTGCTCGAGGATCCTGGTCTAAATCTGGTGAGCTGCCACAAGAGATCGAGCGTATCTCACGCAGCCGAATGGGCCAAGAAGAAACATATTGGTGTGGGAAAAGATAAAGAGGAAGAGCCAGAGATCGTTTTAAGGTCATCATTCCTTAGAGTGAACAAGAAAAAGGCGGCTGATTTGCAGTTACCGGAAGATGTCTTCGAGTCGTGGTTATGTTTCAAACCTTTAACGAGCCGAAGTTGCCGAATAATCCCGGTTTCCCAAAGAGGGGGTGAAGGCGTCGAAGGTCCCTTTAATGTCATGGGACCCGAAGACTCATGCTAGAATCTCCTGTCTACCCGATGATCAAAAATTCAGCTACGCTAAAGGTTGCTTCGGGCGAGCACTCGTCAGTTTCGTGGTCGCAAAGGAGAGTTATCGGAGCAAAGTTTCGGAGCTCAAAGAGAAAGAGAATGAGCTCAGTCTGAGAGATGGAACGGTGGCGTCACTGGAGGAAGAGAAATCTCAGTTTGCGACGTCGATGTCGGAGAAAGATGCGCAATTGAAGGTGGCGCAGACCAAAGTTAATGCCTTGAAGACCGAGAAAGAAAATATGTTGCTGGCCCACGAAATTATGTCGGTTCAACTGTCCAAGGTCGAGGACAAGGCTAAAGAACAAGAAGTCGTCTCAAAAAGTTGAGGCTTGAATTGCAGGCGGTTCGGAAAGATCATTCCAAGAAGAACGCCGAGTTGATCCGCAGCCGAGAGGCCCATCAGACCGATATGGCTAAACTTCATGCGGAGCTGATAGCTATGGCCGAGGCCAAATTTCAAGAGGGTCTTGAAGTCGACAAGAAGGCAGAGGGGAAATCCAAGGAGAAGTCGGGCGATGATGTCGTAATAACCGAGAAATATTTGGAGTTGAATTCGGCCTTCACTCTGCGTTGGGTTATTGATCGAGTCCACGCTCGAATTTACACCATCCATGAGTTACGGATTTTCCTATTGGAAAAATTGGAGAAATATGGCTTCAACTCTGGGATTAAGAATGCTCACATCTCAGCCGACGAGGATGAACGAGAGTTTGCCGACAAGCTGCTTAAGCGAAGGGAGAGTCGAATGCTTGAGTTAGCCATGGCCCCCTTGTCGGAGGAGCGAAGAGTTGCGATTCGTCGGGCCTTCATCAACATGGTTCTCAAAGTCGAGAAAAAAGAAAAAACTTGAGTTGGTGGATATCTTCATCGACACTATAGCAGAGGCTTTCGTTGAACAGGTGCTGGGGAACTTGTCTGATGATGACCTACTTGATGCTATAGTCAGTTTTGCCATGCGAAAAGTCACCGAACACAATGCTAAGGCCAAAGGATGGGTGGTCGAGCGTATTCCTTCGGACGAAGATGAGGTGGTTCACGATGATGGCGACGTAATCGTCATAAGACAGAGCGACGTCCTCTCTGCAGTTGAAAGGAAAGAGGACGAAGTCTTCCAGCGCTTGGGACAGAGCCTATTAGAGCACTTGGAAGAGAAAGATAGGGCCGAGAAGGATACTGTAAGGCCCTCAACTTCGGTAGCTGGAGAAGCTTTGATGTCGGGAACAAGAAAAGAAAACCCCGAGAAGACTTCGTGATTGCTGTTATTTTTCCATTTTCTGTTTTAGGAATATTTAAAGAAGGAATGTTATCGATTGTAATGACTTTATCGTATTTTGAATGAAGTTTATATGTCCGATTTCAATTTTATTGTTCCCCATTGTCTTATCATTTATTGCAAATATTTTCATACAATGGGATGAGGGGAAATCGAAGTAAGAAAATAACGGAGTTAAAGGACGTCAGAACAAATGTCAATGAACATTAAAAGGTCATCATAAGATTTTTCCGACTCATTACTTGGCTATTTTACTCCGCATTTGTTTGAATGTAATTGTATTTAAGATGTCGGTTTGATTTATCGTGCTTCAAATGTAACACCCCGCTAGCTTACTAAAATCAGAGTGCGATTTTCGTAAATTCTTTTCTAAAATTTTCGTTTTAGTTTGCGAAACATATCTCGGTATGCTACATAGAATATTTCCTTTCTAAAAATCCATTAACTTTATTAATTTTAAACTTATTTATGAAAACGGATTGTCTTTTATAAAACAAGCGTGTGATACTGTATAAAGTCTGACCCGAAGACTCGGATCGTAGTCTAAAAATTTACACGCTAGTTTCAAAGTCTGAAAACGTCAGCGGAAGTAAAAACGTGGCAAATAATATACATATAATAAGTCTGCAAAAGCATAATTACATATATACTGCACCGGCGACCACCAGCTCCGCTCACTCCTCTGGACCGACCCTGTCACCTGAAAAGGGATCATAATAGTGGGAGCGTGAGTACTAAAATCACTGCACTCCGCAGAAACTCATACTAAAGTAAACATTAATAATAATATCAATATCATGACTGCAGGTATATATAAGTAAACTGTAATCCCCAGACACATGGTCTGTAACTGAACTGAACATCCTCGGACACTATGTCCGTCCATGTGCACATTCCGATGGCCTATTAAGGCTACTGCGCCTCCACCGGAACTCGGGATGGCCTATTAAGGCTACTGCGCCTCTACCCATAGTGGAATAACTCATATACGTACCTTAAAACATGATAGAGCAATTATAACCAATGTAATACCCAGTCTGAGTCCCC
>CACSLK010027839.1:1473404-1485369 GCA_902706635.1 Striga hermonthica | reverse complement strand
CTAAGCATTGCATAAACGTGCGCCTAAGGGACTTAACCGTGCGCATGCGCGATAACGTGCACTATGCACGGTCGCGTGCACGGTCGCGTGTATACATGCACGCACGGCCATGCACGGCGTGTGTGTGTCTAATGTACCTTGTGTACATTCATGCCTTAACTAGTTTTTAGACTTCGGAACATTCTTAACTTTCAATAATTACTCCCGATTAATAATGTCCGTTTATAAAATAAACGGTTCAAAAATTAATTATCGATTTTGACTCGGTTAATAATTAACCGAATAAACTTTTCGACTTAACGTCGAACTTATTCGCTGAAAATGAACGGAATTAGTAAAAGAAAATACATCATTTTTATTAACAAGAAGTTGGGCTATTACATCCGACATCTATGGACTTCAGCCAAAACGAGTCATGATAGACTCAATTTCATTATTGTTTCACTAAGTCATCTTCGGGACTTGGATGTGATATTTATTTTCAGCTCATCAAATCAACGTCGGGATTTGAAGTTAGAGAGCATAAGCCTCCCCAAGCCATCTACAGGGCTTGGAAGTATCTGGCTTTATTGCTTTTGGCTAAGTCAAACTAACTTCAGGGTTTGAATAAGTCTAGCCTCAGCAACGGAGACCGATTTTTTGAGGGTCCTGTGATCGAACAACTTTATTGAGATATATCGCATGATTTTTATTGACAGCAAAAGTGACTTTGTACACAGATCTTCAAAAGAGTTTCTTTTTACATCAGGGGTACAGGATAAGGGTTCCTTAATACTTGCTTCACGGGAAATACTTCCTCAGAAATGTCGCGTTCCAAGGGTACTATAGAGAGATACCATCCATGTTCTCAAGTCGGTAGGTGCCATTGGAGATCACGCGATTTATTTTGAAGGGTCCTTCCCACTTTGGTTGTAGTGGACTGATGTTGGCCCCGGTGATTCTTTTCAAAACGAGGTCGCCCACGGCAAAGGAGCGTGGCATGAGCTTTGCATTAACGTATTTTTCACTACGTCGTTTATATGCAGTATTCTGGATTTGAGCTTTCGTCCGCAATTCATAGATCAAATCGAGACTGTCCTTCAGGTTATCCAAATTTGTTTTTTCTGAAAAATGGGTAACTCGATATGTCGGAGACTCAAGTTCAACAGGGATCATGGCTTCAGTCCGTAAGTTAACGAGAATGGAGTTTCTCCGGTTGAATTCGGAGGTGTTGTTCGGTAAGCCCATAAGACGTGAGGAAGCTCTTCAGGCCAAGACCCTTTCGCGGATTCAAGTCGAGTTTTCAGGCCGTTCTTAATAATCTTGTTGATAGCTTCAATCTGTCCATTAGCTTGTGGATGATATGGCGATGAAAAGAAGTGCTTGATGCCATAATCTTCGCAAAAGGCTTAAAATCTTTTTCCATCAAACTGACGGCCGTTGTCGGTTATAACAGAATTCGGTATTCCAAACCGACAGACAACATATTTCCAGAGAAAATCAACCATCTTTTGCTCAGTAATGGTTGCCATCAGCTTCCACCCATTTGGTGAAGTAATCAACAGCTAAGATCGCGAATCTAACCACTCCCTTTGTCGTTGGGAGAGAACCGATAAGATCAATATCCCACTTCGCGAATGGCCAAGGGCTGTAGACCGACTTCAGGAGTTTCGAGTGTTGGTTAACTGTTAGGAGCGAATATCTGACACTTGTGACATTTCCGCACCCAATTAGCTGCATCTTTCTTGAGGGTTGGCCAATAGTAACCTTGTCGAAGTGTTTTATAAGACAAGGTTTGCGCTCCTTAGTGAGTGCCGCAAGTACCTTCATGGATTTCTTCTAGGACACGTCGGGCTTCAGTTTCTGACAAGCATCTAAGCAGGAGAGCTGAGTACCCGCTCTTGTACAGGATTCCGTTATCCATTGTAAAATGATTTGCGCGAACACGAAGGGCACGACCTTCCTTTGGATCATCAGGTTCGGCCCCGGTTTGAAGGTAATCTTTAACGGGATATATCCACGTTGGGTTTCCAGTGGTTTGGGCGACGTCGGTCATTGAGACGTCGGTAACTACTGGTGAAGGTGTCGTCTGTTGAGTGACTTGTACAAATTCAATGTTGTTCAAGTTGGTGGAAGAGGCTAAACGCGAGAGAGCGTCCGCTTGAATATTCATTGCTCGAGGTACGTGTTCCAACGTTATCTTAAACTTGGATAGATTCTTCTTGACAAGTTCGAAATAAGGGACTAATCGAGGTTCCTTGACGTCATAAACACCATTGATGTGGCTTACAAGCAATTGAGAATCGGAGAATATACGAAGTGAAGAGACGTTCATGGAGTCAGCAAATTGTAATCCCGATAGCAGAACTTTATAATCAGCCTCATTGTTAGTAGCGGGAAATGTAAATGCCACCGAATAGCAAAAGAGTTGTTGATCGGGACTAACCAAGACAATCCCTCTTCCTGCACGTACGACAGTGGACGACCCGTCAATGTAAAGAGTCCACGCCGGGTTTTCAGTTGATACTTCTATCGACGGGGTGAACTCGGCTATAAAATCAGACAACACTTAGGCCTTGATAGCATTCCGTGGTACTGAATGTCAAATTGTCCGAGCTCTATAGCCCACTTGATCATTCTACCCGACCTGTCGGGACGGTGAAGAATTTGTCGTAGAGGATATGAGGTGAACACAATTATTGAATGTTCCAGGAAGTATGGCCGAAGTTTATGGGCGGCGGTAATCAAAGCAATAGCCAACTTCTCCATGTGTGGGTATCGTAATTCAGCATCATGTAAAGCATTGCTAAAATAGCTTGAATTTTTCCGGGTTGGCTTCAATCCCTCTCTGGCTTACCATGTAGCCTAAAAACTTTCCCGAGCTGACTCCAAAGGTACATTTCTTCAGATTAAGCACCATTGAATACTCACGGAGGATGTTAAAGACGTCGGTGATGTGGGCAATATGATCGGTTGCTTCTTTCGACTTCACCAACATGTCATCTATGTACACCTCCATCGTGTGCCTGATTAAGTTGGCAAACATTTTATTGACTAGCCTTTTATATGTGGCCCCGGCATTCTTCACTCCAAAAGTCATCATGACACAGCAATAGAGGCCACGCTGAGTAAAATGAAGCATGTTCAACATCTTCTGGGTGCATGGGGATTTGATTATAACCGGAGTAAGCGTCCAAGAAACTCATCAGTTGGTGGCCCGAAGTGGCGTCCACCATGTAATCAATGTGTGGTACGGGATAGCTATCCTTCAGACACGCCTTATTCAGATCCGAGAAATCAATGCACAGATGCCACAAGCCATTGCTTTTCTTGACCAGCACAGGATTCGATATCCAAGTCGGGTATTTAGCTTCTTTGACGAATTTGTTGTCAATGAGTTTGTTTACTTCTTATTCCAAGGCTTTTTGGCGGTCAGGTCCAAACTTCCGATGTTTTTGGATGACCAGTTTGATAGTTTTATCGAGGTTGAGCTGATGACAAGCCTTCTGGGGGTCAATACCCTTCATGTCTTCATGCTCCACACGAACACGTCGGGATTCGATTGAAGAAAATGAATTAGCTGAGAGTGCAGAGGTTCTTGAAGATTGGCCCCGATACGTAATGGTCTTTCCTGAGTTGACCCATCTATGTAGATAATTTCAACATCTTCAACGGGTTCAGCCCGAATATATTGACTTTTGTCCTTAAATTGCAACCTGGGGTCTATATCGTCTTGGGTCTGAACAATCTCTTTGCCAGGACGTTGTTCCCGGGCATGGTCTTCGCTTGATGTGTCAGATGATTCCAACGTCATGGGGACGTTGGTATCGGGTACCGACAAGATGTCTGTGTCCGGGACAAGAGAATTTGTCACATCGGTATCGTAGGGTATAGGATTCATGGTGTTTTCTTGATCGCGATCACCGATTTATTTTGCTTCAAATGTATATGTACCTCGTGAAGTTAAGGTCAAAGCTAGGTTTCGCGCTTCTCGCTGATCCCCATAATGAGTGCCTTCTCCTTCAATCGTGAGAAACTTTAATACGTAATGGAAAATATAGATAGCGACTCGAAGCTTATAGGGAGCAGTACGCCCCACGATAGTGTTATATTCATTTTGGATATCCATGATCTTGAAAGTCTCCATGATATTCTTCGACTTAGGCCCGAATTCTCTGAACCGAATAGGGAGCTGAATTTCACTGAGTAGGCAAGAAATACTTCCGTTAAAGCCATTAAATTTGATCATTATAGGGATGAATGTCGGCTGGGTCCAAGCCCATCTTTTTAAAAATTTGGAGCATTAGAATGCTTGAATATGCCCCAGTGTCGACCATAATTCAATGAACAGGAATTCCTCCGGCCGGGGCGGTGATGATAAGAGCATCTGAATGTGGATGAGCGAATAAATTAGCATCTTCTATGTTGAAAGTGATGGGACAATTTCGGTTGTTGATTGTGTCTCGAAGGTCAACATTTAGCACTTGTTTCCCGGCATTCTGCGCTTCCCGGGCATAGGCTTTGGCCTTACGTCTGGAAATGTCGAGCTGTTTAGTATTAGTATTCACTCGAGGTATAAGATTGTAATGAGGGGACCTTGGTGAAGTACACGTTCTCGCTTTTTTGTTTTCAACGGCTGGAGTTCCGACGACATCCGAAAAGGTGAAGACTTCCATGTCGGTTATGTGAATCCTTTTTGTATTGACACCTCGGTCATCATTGTCTTTTTCATCCGACATGTCTACAGGTCTTCCTTTGCGACGAGTATCAAAGTTTCTGAACTTTTGAAGTTGGGGTTGTCCAATCAGGCGAAGGAGCCGACAATAAGCCAAGGCATTCGTCGGTGTTGTGTCCTAGAGACTTGTGATATGCGCAATAACGAGTCTTGTCAAGCTTTTCTTATGGGGTTCTTACAGGTTTTGGATCAGGAATAATTCATTTTCCCTTTAATTCTTCAAAGATGGTTGCTGCTCTTGCCGAATAGACAATCTGATAGCCCGTTCTCACGTTGTCGGCATATTGATCTCGTGCAGCTCTAGAATTCGAAGTGTCTGCGTTGCCTTTTGCATAATTTCGGAATTGAGCCTTGTCGAAGGTCTTCTTATTCTTTTTCTTGGCTTCGAGTTCCGACTTATCTTCCCCTTGATGGAAAAATCAAAGTTAGGAACCGACATCGATTCCTCTGCAATGATAAACTGTTGGGCACGCACGAGAAATTCTTGGAACGTAGCCGGTTTTTTTTTGGCAGAGAGTCCACCGAAATACAAAATTCAGCTTTAATCCAGCTATTGCCGTAACCAATAAGGTCTCGGGATGACAGGGTTCCATGATCTGGATGCGTTCGTTAAATCAGGACACATAATCCTTAACGCTTTCATTGTCTTTTTGCACAATGTTGGTAATTGATTCCTTTGGGATGAGACAAACTTGAGCACCGATGAAGTGCGACCGAAAGGCCATCCGCAGTTGTTGCCACTTCCCTATTGAATGCGGTGGCAAGGTGTAGTACTATTTTTTAGCGCGCTGCCCCAGTGTAAGCGAAAACATACGACATCTCAGAGCATCAGACGTGCCATGTAAGTCCATCCAGGACGTGTAATGTCCTAAATGTGCGTCAGGATCCGAAGTCCCATCATACATGCCGATTTGTAGAATTTTTATTTTGGCAGGGAGAGTTTCCGCCATAAGTTCGGGTGCTAAAGGAGAATCAGCTTCTATGGTGACGTTACCCAAACTCGAGATATGTCGTGGAGATTCTTCCTTTGACTTTTGTCTAGTTTCCAGCTCAGCTAAGCGTTTGCGTAAGGCTTCCAATTCTTCTGATCCTTGACGCGACATACGATTCCGATCAATTTGATAGCGCAGATCTTCATGGTTTTCTTGTAAAGGAGAAGGAGGCCGTGGAGGCACAGGAGCTCTACGGTGGTGAGCGAAATGACTTTCAGCTGTCATTTCTTGAACTCGAGCTATATCAACATCAGGATTGCCAGGTGGTAGATCCGTAGCTGGCTGAGCAGGTTCTTCATGGCGTTCGGACGTTCGACGCGGTTGCGAAGTAGCATGCGAGGCTGTTGTTCGAGTCGCTTGATTTCGTGCGAGAGAATTTGGTTGCTCTGTGGTAGGTGGCAACAAAGGAGTTTGTAAGTGGGATGCACCTGTTGCACCAGGTAATGCCCGTGCCATAAGCGACGAAAGGCCTTGAATAAAATTGGGATTGCGAAAAACGCTGGTAAAGTCTGTTGTGATAGGCGGATGTGTAGTCTACCCGGCGGAATGATTTGTATTGCGATTCTGCCCAGCATGTGAGTTGTGGTCTCGTCCGGAGTGAGACATGATTACAAGTAGTACGGTGTTTTAATAACTGAATATGCGCAGATGGTGGCTATAAAAGCGATGATTAACCTCAAACAATCATGAGGCCCTTCCTCTAGCGCCAAACTGTTGTTATATGACAATTAACAATGATAATAAACAAAGGAGCTTTATGAAAGAAACACGTAATCAACAGGGAAGACATCGGTTTCAACGTAAACGACGTCGGTATTTATTGAATATTGATGTGGATCCTGTTTGGATTTATTACAAGAGTAAAAAATGTTCTCTCTCTTCTTCTGAGGATTTTTCTCGCTATTTATAGTACGGTGGCCCACAGTACGAGGTTGGTGTGATCGCATTTAATGAAAAGGT
The DNA here is from genome assembly GCA_902706635.1 of Striga hermonthica. NCBI lineage: Eukaryota > Viridiplantae > Streptophyta > Magnoliopsida > Lamiales > Orobanchaceae > Striga > Striga hermonthica. The sequence goes on along the minus strand of CACSLK010027839.1, from coordinate 1,478,703 downwards.
GAAGTCAAAGGCGGTCATCTGCCACTTGTGTTTGTTGTTTGCCACTTGGATAATAGTCATGATGACGGGCCAAGCTGTCGTGCCCTCGTGAAAATCGATAAGCACGTTTTGAAGATGTCGGTTATCTGATGAGAAATGTCGGTTGAAGGGATAAAGACAATGATTTCGATGTCTGTTTGTCAAATAACGATGTCGGTTCTTTAGCCCGTTGTATCCGATGTGATAGCACTTGAAGCCTGGGACCTTAAGATCCTTAAGTTCGTATAAATTTGTGCTAGTACTCCTTGATAATCCTGTTTACCGGAAACCATGCCAACAATGTCCTTGTCCGATTCTAGGTTTTTTGGAGCTGATCCCAAAGACTCTCCAAGACTTATCCATCGGTCTGGTAACTGAGAAACCCTCCCACTATGATGTGGTACTATCTACATTGGTACACTCTCAGTGTGCCGTGTTGCAGTATAATGTGATGTATCTACTTGTGCACTCGGTGGGGAACTATCGTCTTCACTCCTTAACTCCTCTAAGATTACTCTACTCGCGGGCTTGTGATTCATAATATAGTCTTCTTTCAAGAATCTAGCGTTCGTGCTAACAATCACCTTTTGATCCTCGGGACTATTGAATAATCCACCTTTCGTACCCTTGGGATAGCCTACAAACACTCGTGCTTTCGAATGTTTCTCCAACATGCCAGCTTCCTGCACTAACACGTGTGCAGGGTACCCCATTCTAGAAAATGCGCAAAATTGGGCTTGTGCCCTTTCCACATCCCATAAGGGTAATCTCAATTGACTTTAAAGGAACCATGTTAAGAATATGCGATGTTGTTTCCAATGCCATGCCCCAGAACGAATCTGGTAACTTTGAATAACTCATCATCGACCTAACCATTTCCATAAGAGTCCTATTTCTTCACTCTGCAACCCCGTTCTGCTGGGGCGTGCCGGGTGCAGTTAGTTGGGATTCAATCCCAGCTTCCGATAAGTATGTCCTGAACTCTCCAAAGAGGTATTTGCCACCTCGATCATATCGAAGTGACTTGATACTTTTATCATGAAGCTTCTCCACAACTGCCCGATACTCCTGGAATGTCTCAAAGCTTTCAGACTTGCAGTGCAACAGATAAATGTACTCAAATCTTGAGTCATCATCAATAAAAGAGACAAAGTACTTAAAACCTCCTCTAACCTGGATCGACATAGGACCACACAAATTAGAATGGATCAATCCTAGTACTTCTTGGCTCCTATATCCCTTTGCCGAAAATGGCCTCTTGGCCATCTTACCTTCCAGGCATGATTTGCAAGTTGGATAATAATCTTCTAATGGACCAAGGAGTCCACTAGATACCAACTTTTGAATCTTACTAAGGTTGATGTGCCCAAGTCTAAGGTGCCAAATATATGATTATATATATGATTGATTCATCTGTGAAGACTCCTTCCTCTTATTAGATTTAGTCATGACATTATTCAATTCAGTTTGTTGCAGTGTGGGAGGGTTTGGTTTAATAATATATAAATTGCCAACTAATGAACCAGAACAAATGGAAAGTTTTCCATAGCGAACAATAACCATGTCATCAAACGTAAATAAAAAACCATCCATAATAAGTTTAGAAACTGAAACAATATTCTTTCTAAAACTATGAACATAAAGGCAATCTCTTAAAACCAAACTACTCCTATAAAATGATAAAGTAACGTCTTCCACTGCAACAACTGCCATTTTTGTAGCATCGCCCATGTAGACGGTGATCTCTCCCTCCTTAAGTCGTCTGGTTTCCTAGAATGAATTGCAGACATGATCAATGGCTCAAGTATCTACACACCAGGTTCTTGTAGATACAACTGCTAAACATGTTTCAACGACATAAATGAGAGAGTTACCTTTCTTGAGGAGAGGGCAGTCGACCTTCCAGTGTCCTGACTTGTTGCACTTGTGGCACCTACCTTTCGGCTTCTTTGCCACTGCATCAAGGGCCGATCGCGGGGCAACCAGGGCATCTGTTTATTGTGTTTTTGTACGTGTTTTTATGTGTTTTTGTGTGCTTTCGAGTTAATTTTGGGTTCGTTTTAGTGTCGACCGGTCCATTTTGTCGTTTATCGTGGTGTTTTTATGTTTTTATTTTTATTTTATATTTTGGCATACTTTTCCGTGTTTTTTGGTATAAATTTCAGGTTTATTCCGGGGATGGAGAGGGAGAGTCGAGCCATGTTACAAGAGAGTCGAGCCACATTCCGAGAGACGGGCGTTTTTCGAAGAAGTCGAGTTTTCGAGAAGTTCCAAGCCATTCCGTGGGAGTTATTGTCGAACCGAAAAGTTGGAGCCTTAGTCAATCCTGCCAGCCGTGCCCACGTTCGCGCGCTCGTCCGAGAATTAGCAATGTTTGCTACCATTTAACTCAATTTTAATAATAATAATAATAATAATTCAAGAAACTAACTAAAGTGGGATTTCCTCACGACTTTTTGGAAACAAAAATCGTCAATGAGGACAATATTAGTTATAGGTTATTTATGGATTTATAAGCAGGGCCAGCAGGGTGACCGCCCAGGGCCCACAAATATTTAGGGGCAGCAAAGTGATTATTCTTAGAGGAATTTGCATCCCATACTCCCATACCTTATTTATATAACACTTATACATCCAATTTAATTTTATTTATAAAATAACTAAAACAACCACAAAATATTACAAATATACCTAATATCGAATTCAACAGTTTTTAAGATATTTTCTGGCAAATTAAATATAATTGGATCATTAATTGGTAAGATATATTATTACCAAAAATCGACAGGAGATATTATCTCTCTCTCCAAAACCGCCCACGCTCTCTCTCTCTCTGCAAAAAACTTTCATTCTTTTCCCCAATTTTATCAACGGTGAAGAAAAAACTCCCCATCTCTACTAAAAAAACTGACAAACGGTGGGCGAATACTGGTTGTGAGCGGCAGCGACGGTCATGGACTGCCGATAGAGTGCTTGTCCAGGCCGTAAAAGAAGTCCACGCAGCATCACATGAAGACATGCCCGCGCAAGACCCACTGTTTACCCTCCGCTGCTGCCTCTCCCCCCAGAGTGGAGTTTTTCCTCCAACGACTCCACCGCCGCCCCCGACGCCGAAACTATACCAGCTCCTGAAAAGTCCGAGTAATTTAAGTATTTGTGCATCATTTTCATTATGAACATGAAGTGTTTGATGTAATTCCCCAGTAAATGTCGTTATATTTCTTCAGTTTAGGGATTGTGAGATTGTCTCTGTTTATTGTATCAGTATATGCTTGCTGATGTTTTATTCAATGAGAATGCTGGCTAGATTTTGGTTCAATGCAATCCTCATTTTGGGTATATGTATGGTTTATAATCAGTATATTTCGGTATATGATAAAGAAATTTATCGCGAGACATAATTTTTATGTATAAAATCAATTTATACTTAGCATAAACTGATTCTGGTGTGTATATTGAGTATATGTTCAATATATTTGACGATCTTTTTGTAAACTATTAAGTAGAGGTGTGTATATGGAGTATATGTGGTGTGTATATTGAGTATATGTTCAATCTATTAGACGGTTTTTGTAAACTATTAAGTAGAGGTGTGTATATAGAGTATATTGTGGTGTGTATATTAAGTATATGTTCAATATATTAGAAGATTTTTTGTAAACTATCAAGTAGAGGTGTGTATATGGAGTATATGTGGTGTGCATATTGAGTATATATGTTCAATATATTAGGAGATTTTTTGTAAGCTATTAAGTATATGTATGTTCAGTATATGTTCACCATATTAGAAGATTTGTATATATTTATATATACTTACGTATAAATGTAAAAAAAAAAAAAAGAATACATAATTTTTTGATGGGAGACATGTTTTTTTCATTGCAACATATACTGAATATATACCAACATAAACGGAAAATATACCACCTGACAACGACTGCATGAATTAAGGAATTAAATTAGTCAGCTATTATTTTTATTTCTCTCCCCTTAATCAAACCCACAAAAAGGGGGATGGAGATTGAATGAATATAGTAACTTACTTTAGGCGTTAATGAAGTTATTTATTACATATTAGGTAGAGATGTAATTATTTATTTATGGATTGCATTTTTGCAATTTTTTTCAAAATCTGGTAGGATAGATTAAAATTTCCCTTCTTCTTATGGTTATTATGTTTGGGCCTTAAAATAAAATGGGGCCTTGAAATGTCAGCATGAATAATCACTACACATGGTTATTATGTTTGGGCTTTAGTTTAGTATTTTACTAATAACCAACTAATTTAAGGTTTAAGCTATGTTGATTATTATTTTAAAACTTTGTTATGGGCTTGTATAGGTATGAGGTTTGTAAATGAATTGTCTAGCCTAGCATGCTAACGACTTGTTTCGAACAGTTGTATCTAACTTTTGTATTAAATTTTTTAAAAAATTAATCTATTTTGCCAAATTTATTTTTCATTTGACTTACTAAATTATGTGTTGAGTGTTGACAAAAATATTAATTGTTCAATTTTAATTATGTTATTCTCTTTTTCCCCAAGTTTGGCACATTTTTTCACTTATAATGTATTATTCTATTCTACATCAAGGAATAACAAAATTTTATTATGAGTTTTTTTTTCCGAAACGATAGATAATTTTATAAATCAAATGCACAAATGTGCGAATACACAGCAGCCAACGGCTGAATACACAACAGCCAACAGCTGAAAAAAGTGGGAGGACAGGTCAGAAGACCACATAGATTCCCTGCTATTTTGAGTTACTTACATACATTTAATTAATAGTTATTACTAGTAAATAATTTATTTTTCTCATACATTTATTATAATTGTTATATTTTCATTATATATATATATATATAAAGAGAAAGTATTTACAAAAAAAATAGTAACAAAAATAGACGGGAACATTTGTTGTATACCTTATTTGAAAACTCCATTTTTGTAAAAGCAAACACAAGGTTTCACTGTTATATTGTTTGGGAGCACTTTTGAAAAATCCCGTTTAAGATATGAACTTCTTTAAAATGCACTTCTCCAAAAGTCTCCATCATTTACTTCTAAATAATAGACTTTTTGGACAAACAACTTGTCCATAAGTCCAATCTTAATTTAGCATCAAATTTAAATATTTATCCAAATTGACATTTTCATTCAAAAGTTCATTTGAAAAGTGTTTCCAAACAACCTTTTGTTCCTTGAAATTTGAGGAAATGAAGTCTCGACACACTTCACTAATTATTTTTGTAGAAAATCAATTTAATTGATAGCAAA